>VTPC01002856.1:0-109338 GCA_011009095.1 Ignelater luminosus | reverse complement strand
TTTAGTTTCTATTCCCTGGCATTTTTAATGTCCACGTGATCGTTTTATCTCCAGTATTAGTACTTTTGTTTCTAAGACTAGCTGACATTCATAATAACGAACTGTCAAATTTATCGACAGTAAGAGTAAACGTTATGTCATACAGTAAGTTAGAGCAAATTCTAGAAAGGTAAAATAGGCGCAGCCATACTAGATTGTTAGCTTGACCAATTAAATTAGCAAGTTAGCCATTCAAGTTGCCATTTTAGCAATGTTGAATTGTATTTGACTAATCAGATATCAAACAACATTGTTAAAATGATTAGTCAAGTTAACAATCTTTGTATGACCGTGCCTATACGATATTAATAAATTAATTATACTTTTTTTTTACAATGCAAGAACTCAACAGAGCCTAATTACTGAGTCCATTGAATGCAGCTATTGACATTATACAGGAAAGAGAAGCATAGCCTATTCTACATGTAAAAGAAGAAACTAAATTTATGGTTATATACGGCAAGGCATCATAGATGTGGCAACGATGACTTAACTTTTGTTCTGTATAACCTTACGTTAATAAGATTATCGCTATCGCTAGAATTTTATTTGAGTTTTCTAATGATTTGTTCTCTTTGGCTCACGTACTTTGAAAAACGATATAATGAACATATCCATGCGGTTTGGTAGTGGTCAGATTGTGTTAGAAGGGAAAAAAGACATTCTTTCAGAGTTTCACACATGCCTTTTTCGCCGATCTTAAATAATTCTATTTTTCCAAATAGTAGCTTTAGTATTCATGGTATCCAAAACGTATTTAAGCAAAAAAACAAAATCGAGATTGAACAACAGTGAGAAAAAATTACTTTGTCTCCCGTTCTCGTGTGGACGGCACATCAAGGAATTATCGTATTACTTTAAGATGTAACATGTTAATGAAAGAAAAGAACTAAAGATGTAAAACAGGCATATTAGAAATATTTTCGCCAAATAACGGAACTAATTCACAACAAACCGAAATTTGGCACCTTTTGTTTGTAGACGTAGCAACCACATACTGAAAGTTCCCTGTGATACTTCTTAGGCTAACAATCTAACAATACGACCACCACATTGAAAAAATGGCAAGCAACAATTTTAATCTTTTGCGATTTTGTTCCTAGATGGTAACCGCAACAAAAAAATTGATCCATGGTAAGTTAAACTACAAAATCAGTTAGAAATATCATTGCAGGGATCTTTACTGACTTGACGAATTAATTTCGAGTGGTCACTCACTACTGTAACATATTTTTGAGAACGATGAAACATTAGTTACTTCAGTTGAGTTAACTAATTTTGAGTTTTATTCCAAGATCCAGCTAAACTTACTTGTGATGAAACTTCACTTTATTTCTTGATCCTAAAATACTTTCATATTGTTAAAATTTCAAAGATAATTTCATAAAAACTTCTTTTACTGCACAAATATTGTCTTACACTCTGAATTTAAAAAAAATAAAACAGAAAGCATAAACATTTCATTTAATATTTTTAAAGTTTCTGTAATTGTTAGCAATTACTAACTGTTTATTTATGACTATTCTAACTATTTCAATGGATTTGTATGAATGTCCCTGTCACGAGCAACGACCTAGAATAAAAGAGTGATATTGCGAAAATCGCAAGCTCGCAGTTCTCATCCCATAAAAGTGAAACAAACATCAGGATCATCTTATTATTATAATACATATATCTATAACTAGGTTTTCTAATTATTTTTTGAAATGGTAGTTTCATGAGAAAATATATTTTGTATGGAATGCACGCACACGTTTTATAGGAGTATTATTTATAGAATCCGGTTTTTATAGATTTTTCTTCATGAAAGAGATATATTATTAATATTTATCTGTGTTTGAGCGACGGTTGACAGCGAATTGCGACGTGGAATATTTGACATTTACTCTGACCTCTTAAGTTTACAGATATAGTAATATCGGTATTGTAGGTAGGACATTTTTAATGACTTATTTTTGCACATTAGCTAACATTCACCTTTTAGAACAAATGCTACTTACATGCAGCGTGTTTTAGCTTACTAGGGTCATAGCACCTTTAACACTTTAACACTTTACACATCTGTGTAAGATATCTAATCAAAGCAGTCTAATTAAGTGAATTACCATAAAGTTCATAAAGAACACCTTCTAAGTTCTTATAGGTAACTGCAAGTAAAGATAATTTGTTTAGGTCGCCTGTATATTTTAGAATCTTTAGCTCTGTTATGTGATACCTTCTGACCAAACAAAGACAGGACTTGCAGTTTGTTTTAGTTTTATTTCTAAACGCTTCTGTATATCATCATCACCTTAGGCAATTTCTGGTTATGGATCAGCTACAAGAGTCTACCTTATCAGATTCCACGTATCGATGACTGAGGTGCTACTAGTACTAGCCATATCATATCAAAAACCTCTCAACATGAACTGTCTCTTCAGCAACTTCAGGGCAATAATAGGAACCAATTTGCAACGAATTGCCTATACAACGTAAAATCCTAAAAAATTAAATCATAAGTAGAACAGATTCTATATAACTTACCTTGGATTCTCAGTTAGTAAAGCAGCAAGCTTGCTCTCATATTTAAAAAATTTACTTGGATGCTAGGCCTTTTGGTAAAATCATTTGTTATCTACTTGAGCAACGTAGTCAAAACCGCTTAAACCGTTCAAAAATAGTTTAAACCAACCAAAAACGGTTAAAATTGACTAAGATCTAATTTTTAAATTTCTTTTCCATAAAAGTAAAAAGTAGGTATTTTATTATTAGTTCTAATTAATATAAAATGCCACAATTTCAATATTTCTAATCAATTGATGTATACTATGTCAATGTTCTTATTTTACAGAAGTAAATACTTTAGCGATTTTATGAAGTCAGTAGCCAGACACCTTAATGCGAGTGACTTAGAAATTCTGAGGTAGGTTGGGTTTCCATGCAGTGAACGCGTCGAGGCTGGTCATGCCGCAACGGCTATAAACGCTAACAGGAACGTGGTATAGTCCTATCGGTAATTGCCAGGCCTTGCATTCCAGCCCCGTGATTCACGAGGCGGCGCTTTTTAAACAGAGCTCACTGGATCTAGACTGGAAAGTCAGAAAGCACTACCTCAATTTTAGGTTGCTAGGGATAAATCACACGAGAATAAAAGTATTACCAACAGAGCCTATGAGACACCAAGCGACCTCTGAGTATTTAGCCTTATATTGGTAAATTGAGCTGTGCTGGTGTGGGCTTCTATTTCCTCTATACTCGTGAAATGTTGAATAAAAGAAGATTAGTCTAGATAAACCTCCAATAGTAAAGCAGAGACCTCGGTGCTTTGCAGGGTGATGAATCAAGGCTGCGACGTAACTCTTATTTAAGAACTTCAGCTATATAAGTGTAAGGTAACTGATTTTGGTGAAGTAGATAGTAAACCAATCTGTAGAGGCTTAGTTTGCATGTTATATGGAGAAGATATTACCCTGATAGTTGGTCCCCCCACCCCAAAGTGTAGGTGTCAAGAAAGGATTAGATGTGATAAACACCAAAAACAGTTCTATCTGTGCTGTGTTACGTAAAATAAGCAAAAAGTTGTCGGTCGCTAGCAGCTTTATTAAAAACTAAAAAGTGTCTGATGAAGAAAGTTGTACAGATTTGCTTTGCTATAACAAAACTTCAGAAAGAAAGGATGCTACACCAGAAGACAGACTTAATCAAAATCTCAGAGGGTTAATGATAACATTAAGGACAGATAGAATCTTGAGATTATTGTAAAGTAAATTAAAACGGCAATCATTACAATTAACAGTAAAAACTGTCTTCAAAATAGAAAAGAACGCAACCAACATAGTTGTGTAAAACGAGAACCCCTCTAAAAAGAGACAAACAATACACAAACTAATAATCGATGTCTTTTGCGATTAGACCGTGTAATTGTTGAATTATAAATCATAGAAACTCACTTCGCCTCTAACGTGATTGACACGTCGAGTTACCGTGCTTTTCTTTAGTCTCCTGAAGAAGCTCCTTATAAAAGTGAGAGAAACGTTAGGTATACATTATAATTCAACAATGATACTGTCTAATCCCGAAAGACATCGGTTTAGTAATGTCTAGGGCCGTGAAAGTCTTCGGTTTTGCTTAATAAGAAAACTGCTCAGCACGGCAAAAACTGAAGGAAGGTCCAAAAGGAACTCCTTGCCCCGAGCCACCTCTGGCTACCTTCTGGTTATGGGCCTTGATTTTATATTTAAACCTTGCCACTCAATAAAGCGGCCTCAGTTGAAATTACCTAATCTGATTCATGTGGTATTTAGAACAGGTACGCAATTTAAAAGTTTAACGATGTGTGATTAATTTTCAAAAACTCAGTTTTGACCACTTGGTCAAAATCTAATTTTGATTAAGATGATTTAAACCGGTTAAAACTACCCTGGTTAAAATTTTTTTCATTTATTCATAACTATAGTGCATCAGTTACTCAGTGACTTTAGTTTAGGTTTATAAATTGTTTGTAATTGTTTTCTAAGACTCTACGTCATCATCGAGAAGAAATTCAAGATAACTAAGTACAATTTTATAACAGACAGTTCGATTTTTAAAATTGCCCTTTTTGATGCGTAGCTGATCTATTGAAGGAAAGTATAATAGAAATTAAAGTTAGTCATTAATTAAAAGGTAAAGTAGCCTAAATGAAATATTTAGTTCAATCTAAAATAAGATTTCAAATCAGAATTAGGCATCAATTACTCATAAATGTGATTAAGGAAAGTTAAATAATCATTTGATCAAATTCCCGAATGTCTACGTTTTCTTTTTTATTTAAGTTTCATACTAATTGATTTTATACAGTTGTCATATACTAGTTGATAGGGAAATCAATAAATTGAATCTTCAATATTACTTAATTAATTTGGCAAGTGTAATCAATGCAATTAATTATAAAAATATTTATATACACTGTTGCTGATGTTATCAAGCACAACGTAATATTCACAGTCAGTAACTTGATTAAAAACTTTATCTGTCAAATTATCAAATTTTCGCTACTAGTAGTTTAATTTGTAATATGATTTGCAATTTTACAATCAAATGAATAGCTGATTCTAATCTTTATAACTATTAAGATACTAATACGATTGTGTTTTCGATAACCTAAAGCGATTCTTGAACAAAAACTATTGGTAAAGGAAGTTATTAATTCTTCACTTCATTGAAGCAACATCTTGGATAAACAAGAAGTGAGGGAGGCCCTAAAAATTTATAGGGCATCTCAACGATCTCTTATTGGGAGAGCAATGCCCCTATTTGGAAAAATATCAAATCAAAGAAAAGTTGCACAGAACGATTATCGTACTTTCTAAAACTATCTCTGACAATACAGGGTGTTGCATAAAAGAATGACACATTTCTTTTAAAAGGACATCCTGTATATTTTGTTTTACTTTTGTTTCCTACATTCAATGCTAAAGCTAATAGTTTCGTATTCAGAATCTATTGCGAATTGCAATAATAGTAGAAATTTCTAGATAACAATTTTCGTTAAAGTAAAACTAAATTTTTTGTCTTTAGAAATGACTACTGAGATTATAGTCATTCTAGCCTTTTCTATACAGGGCGATTGAGAAACAGCGCCTTTTTGGCGTGTGTAAGTGCTTGTGCTCAAAAATTCAATTTGGGCAAACAATTTAAATACGATTTTAAGATCTTGATATCATTTATTAAAGCAGAAACAGAGAAGTTTGCCTATATTAACTAATTTGGAATCGAAGGCAAAAAACCAAAATCTCTTGAAAACGCCTTATGAGGTTTTACTGTAATCTGAAGTTTGGCTCAAATTTCTTTATTGACTTGATAGAAAGTTTCAAATTTAATAAAATTCATACTATTAGACTTTCTGACTGCTAACATAACATAACAAGTCTAGAAAATACGGTGTCCAAAGCTGCTTCAGGTCTTTTCAGCCAGATATATCTATTTTAATGACGTCTAATTACAAACAATAGAAAAGTATGCTACAAACTCCTCGCCCAAATAGAAATTACATAAGGACAAATAGCCACAGGATGGCAACCAAAAGATACTTTATTAAAGCACTGTCAGTTTCAAGTCAAAAGATCTTCATTTTTCTAACTATCAACTTTTTGGAAAATTATAGTAAGTCATAACTTTGTCTAGTAATCAATTACAATATGGTTTACTATTGTAAACTTTACCAACCGGATTCACATAAACCTGGATTTTATAATAGCAAAAATAAAAAAGTACATATTAATTATTTGAAAAGGTCTTTAGAATGTATTATTGAGTTTTGCTAAAACCCTTATAGCAGCTGGTTTATTAGACTTTCTGAGACAGAGCTTAGGTTTTTGACTATATTTGACCTTTTCATCAGGGCTTTAGACATGGTGCAGACGCTTAGAAGTAAGAATAAGGTACAAATCGAAAATCAGTCTCTATCCATCAAACCAACTTTAAATCAGACATTTATTTTTTGTCTTAATTATTTGGTAATTACGAGAAATCTACACGCTCTATCACAACATTAATATTCTAGTTTGATACATGTCTTGATACTTTTTGAAGTTATCAAATGCTACTAGTTGCATTTGTGTGATACAAAATTTATTATTTACCATACTTTAAGTAGGTAATCCAGCAGGTGCTCATAGTATACCAATTGGGTCATGTTACCATAAACAAATACCTAACAAGAGTCAGCTGTAGATAAAGATGAATAGTACCAAGAAGAGAATGCGGCAATTGAGAAAAACCATGTATGAGATCAACTCTAGCTGAACGCATATTTTGCCCTGTAAACAGAACGTGTTCAAGATGAAACAGCTTAAGATTTTGGAAAACTAATGCGTCTTATATCTATCCAACAAGTTCCGAATGAATCAATCTTCCATGACATTCATCTGTGCTCAAGGGTGTTGTTGGTACTCTGATGTTGTGGCTCTTTGGCATTGAACGTTCTGAGGGAAATCCCAACGGAACTTTGAATGAATGAAACGACGAATTGCAAATAATGCAACTAAATAAAAGTCACTATTAAACACTGGATATGATAATGTGTTTGTTCTCTTAGTATTAATTAGCTATAGCTTCAAAACTAATATGGGCATGCAGATGCCGAAACTTCTTTCTAGATAGTGATGAAATTTTTGTCAAAATTAGATGCTTTATGAATTGGTTGAGTTCAACAGCTTTCTAAATTTGTATCTCTTCATGAGTTGACCACTTTTGCAAGTTCTCCATTGAATTGTTTTTTAAAATATTTTATTCTTATTTTAATTTCTGAGTCAGTTCAAGAAATAAGAAATAACCGAATCAATATTCATTTCCGCTCTTACTTTGAGAACAAATTTTTCGAAGGAACATTTATGAACATTATCTCAATATTTTTCTGCAAATACGTAAGTCATAATAGTACTAAATTCTTCACGTATCATATCAGAAGTTTTTCCTTTGTTGTTTTTAAAACAATATTATCATATTCATTAACTTACAACTTTCCCTACTTTTAAAGGTTTTCTGCCATATCAAGATTGTTTTTAACAGCATCACATCACATTTCGGAATACATAATAAATTAATAAATAAACGTTGTTTTTAACAGATGTTATAGCAGGTGCTAGAATACAAGTAGGAAGTTAGTTGTCCACCTACAATAAAACGAAAATTACAGTCTCTTACTAACTAATGTAAGAAACAATTCATTATGTAATTGTTTCTAAACACTTATAAGTTGCCAATTTCATTTTAATTAATTTCTACTTACTTTCATCTGAAAAAGTTAAATCGAAAAGAATATTTGGCTTTCCGCTTATTGCAATGTTATCCACAACTTCAAAAACAAAATAAAAATAATCTTTGAAACTTCAACATTTAATCTCGCTAAACCTAATAATTCGCAATTTTACACTTGAGTTCTTCTAAAGAAACATGCTTTAACAAGAAATGTTTCTTATAAATTACAAAATTCTACCCATTACCAACTAATGGTAGTTAATTTTAAATCGATAACAGCTTTAGTAACTCAATCCAACTAAATGCCCATTTTAGTTAAACATACGACGGTGTACTCACGTTTACAGCTGACATAGGTGATTGATATCTTACATAAACGTCCTCAAAGTTCGAGTCTCAGGTGCAAGACTAGGTGGGCGAGGACCTCACTCGCAGCCGGACGTGTCCATCCCGGTACACTCTCAGAAACAAGCCAAGAGCAACAGGTGCATACACAAATTTTGAGGGGTATTCCGTTGATGGTCATGGTATCCAAGTGTACCAATAGAGAGACAAGTCGTGTTTTAAGATACAGCTACAACGGCAAATTTACAGATACGGTTTATTACCTTCACTAAAATTTGTACAAAATGGTTACATGTACATGAATGGTATAAAGATTGAAACTTAATATCCGAGTTGTTCTGAATGAAGTTTTATTTAAATTTGAAGAAAAATATAACTCTCTTTGCCAGTATAAAAGTTTAATTGTATGAAATATGTCTTGATTGTATAGTTAAAATGGAAAGTGTGACTACTGAACATAAAGCAACCGAAGGAAATTTACATAAAATTTGTTGTCGTCTTGATAAAACTGAAAATCAAATTAACTAAAGCAAGTGGTTGTGTTGCTTTAAACAACGAATTATCTTAGAGTACATGCAACAAGTGTATTTAAGGGAAATGCTTTAAAGTTCAAAGGTTCTGTGCAGAATTAACAAAACAAACGTTTCGCAAAGCTTAAAACAATTCAGTAATATGGGTGACGAAAAACCACACGTAATAGATAAAGTAGGGCAAAATTAAACAAACAAAGTAACGTTTATATCTACTTTAAAAATCGAAAGAAAAAATTTAGAGTTACAAAAATATCATTGAACTACTGAACTGGTAATTTGAATTAAATTTCACCATTAAGTTCAAGAAATGCATCACTTTCAGTTTTTAGTGTTTTAACTGATAGTCTCAAAATTAACTGACATGCAGCAAAACACAAAATGTCTTAGAAAGTGTTTTTTTTCAAGATCCATTCCAGTATGAAATAATGAGTAAGTTGCTATTTTAGGCTTAGGCTTCCATTCGCCACCTTGATAACAACTTGTTAATTCTGCTTGTGCATAAGTGATGAACTAAAAGAATTCTCTTCGATCTATCAATGTGCACGACCAAACCAAAGCAATTTATGGTTTTTGCACGAATTATAATAAAATAAAAGCGTATTTGGTGTACTTTTGTAGAAATGACTTTTCTCAGTCAAAAATTTTTTTGTAGAGTTTATTGTCTGCCTTTGTATTCAAGAAGTCCTATTCTTTGATCTGAAAGTTGCGTTCATTTAAGATTTTTTGATTTTCTATTCTTTGAGATAAAAGTTCACTCGTTTAAGGTTTTTTTGAGTCACACCTCGAGTGTATTTATGTGAAAACGACTGCACTGAAAAATAGTTCTTTTAAAATGTATTGTGTTGTTTTGTTTCTAAAAAGTGCCATTCTGTGACGTGTCAATTTAACTCATTTAAGAATCTTTTGGATCACGCTTTGAGCGTACTTGATGTATCCGTGTGAAACCGATTCCTGACCAAGATTTGTCTTTTCATTTATTGTCTTGATTTGTATCAGAAAATTGTTTTGAGATGAAAGTTTAAAGATTAATTAAGTCATTGTTTGTGGGTATTTGGTTTATTCGTTTATTCGAAATCACAATTTGTTTTTTAATTTACTGTCTTGTTTTGTATCTAAGAAATGCTATTCTTTGAAATGGAAATTTAGCTTTTTTAAAATTCTGAGCGTATTGGGTAAACACGATTGCTCAGTCAAAAATTGTTCTGTATCTAAAAAGTGTTATTCTTTGAGATGAAGTATTAGCTCGTTTAGCATTTTTTTGAGTCACGATTTGAACTTATTTAATGTATGAGCGCGAAAGCTGCTTTTCAGTTAAAAACTTTTCTTTCAGATTTTATCATTTTGTTTTTCTTATTCTTTAGGATGAAGGTTTAGCTTATTAAAGACATTCCTTTGTCACTTTTTGGACGTATTTGCAATAGCCGTGTGAAAACTGCTTTCAGTCAAAAACTTTTCCTTCAAATTTTATCTTATTGTTTTTGTATTATTTGAAATGAAAGTTTAGCTCGTTTACGATTTTCTTTATCACTCTTTGGGCATATTTGGTATATGTATGAAAACGACTTCTCGGATAAACTGTTTTCTTTTAGAAGTTATTATCTTGTTTTGGTCAAGAAATGCTAATCTTTCAGATAAATCTCAGCCTATTTTGAATATTTTTAAATCACTCATTTAGGTTTTCATTCTATTTCTTTGTTGTACTTCCTTATTACTTACTTCATATCTACACTGCGAAAGGTATATCGGGAACTCTGAGTAAAGTATGTACATATCATTCTGTTTGGTCAGTTTAAATTAGTTACATTCGAAAAACAAATCAAAAACTACAGGAACTGTAAAAATTAAAAGTTCAGAAAAGCATAAAATTAACAAAAGCTCCAAAAACAATAATCCACAAAAAAAGTAAAGCAGAATTGATGATGTACAGCAACATGAGGCAAATTAAGCTTAGGTATTTTAGAAAATTTGTCTACATACTTACCTACAAGAGTAATTTCCAGCACTAGTACGGACATATTCAAATACTAAAGGACTGTTTGTGATACCTTTCTTATTTTTCTATTTCCTCTTCCTCTTTCCTCCATGCTTTGCATTTTTATCTATTTCAGTCTCTTTGCCTTCTGGTCATTCAATAGTGATTGCTTTGATGATTAGCATTTTCATTTCTAAATACTAAATCGTTTCTTCTTTCAAAGCTTCTGAAATTTGTAAACCCTTTAATTCTTTCGCTTCTTCCTTTTTCTCTATTAGCAACTCAATTTCATTAGTAACGTGACTATCCGTGTCGTCGCTAGCTCCCAGAGTTGATTTAGTACTGTCTGTTTCTTTTATATCCATACTTCTTCATTCTTTTGGTTTATGAATTCAATATATCTTGTGACATGAGCATCTGTTTGATTGTTCATCTGTTTATCTGACAAAACGCAGATTTTCTAAATATTTCGAAATTTGTTTGAATCTTAAACCTTTTATTTTGTTTGATATAGAAAGTTTTCTAATTATTCAAGCAATAATTGAAAACATATCGGTCTTCCAGGTTCTGTAAGTCCTAAAAATCATGCATGGTTTGTATATTTTTTGCCGTATGGCCAGCAAATTGTTTACCTGTATAGTTTTTAATATCATTTTGGCTTTCCAAAATTAATTCTACTTTTTGATCTTTTCTTTTTGGTCTAACTGCTTGTTTTTGAGATAGCAAATCTATTGCTGTTTGTTTCTCTGTTTCGTCAATCTCACCACATCCGTGCTCAACCGTGTTTATTCGTATGACCTTGCATTATTTTGCTTTTGCGGTTGGTTGCCCAAGGTTCGTAAATAGTAATAGTATAGTATGAAAGGTAGACTCTCCTATACATCTCTCCGCATTGAGTTAGATCAACAGTAGTGGCTAACGTGTTCAAAATCATATTAAAAATTACCCCTACAGCAATCAATTAAAAAAATAATATTGCTTACCTAACCCAATTTTTCTAATCTATTATTAGATTTTATAAATTTGCCACTCGATTCTATTTATGGTATCCAATAGGGAAAAATCATCAACCAAGAGATGACGCTAAATTTTGTCAAAATAGGGGAAGAAAGGGAGATTATCAGCTACAATCAACGTTACCAGAGCTGTTGTGTCACTACGATCGTGTTTTTCTTTAATATTATATTTAATTTATCATCCCTCACTTCTTCTTTTTTTTGTTACCAAGTTATCTATTTGTTGCCTATTCTGTGCACCTATTTTCAGAGAAACGATAAGAAATAGGTAACAAAGTGTATTTAAATTATAAGGGCACAATAAAATCGATAAATTTAACTTACTAACTTGTTAACTGTCCAGTTTTGTCCAGTTAAATTAAGTTAAAGTGAGTTATATTAGGTTGAGATAGATTTGAATTAAATTTCCAAATAACTGATTTAAACTAGATTTGATGCAGTTAAGATGGGATAGGCTAAACAAAATTTGATAAACTTAGGTCAGTTTCTATCAAAATTGCAAAATTAACCAGATTAGGTTGGCTCCGATTTGCTTTATTTTGGTTAGTTCAAATTAAAATGAAGCTGTATGCATACATACATGTATAATTCAGATTGTTAGCTAAAATTGTATTTATTTGTCTATTTTGGATTAAATCAGGTTATGTTAACTAAAATTGCTTTTGTTTGGTTATTTTGGACGAATAAAGTTCTATTAGCTTAAACACACTGTATGGAATTTGCAAATTCTAAATCTAAATTTGAGTACCATGCACGACTCTACTCTTGACTTCTGATCAAGGTAAGCAGAGGTTGTTTAATCAAAAATAATTTTAAAATTCCAAATAGATGTGTGTATTCACTTTTCAAATTGTTAACTGAGAAACTTGGATTCTTTATTGCCATGTCAGGTCACAAACTCAATTTTAAGGGCAAATTCTATTTTGAGGTAGCTTGTTTTGTATGTTTCATCTGATAATTAAAAAGAAATTAATTTAAAAGATCAGTATACAGGGTTAATTTGGAAAAGACAGAAGAATTTTGGAATTTTGCGATTCTTCCATAAAATTTCTGTGGTTGTAAATGACGATTATAGATATATGTTGTTCTTACCAGGTAGATACTTCAAACACTAAAAGTATCTAAATATTATGTACATAAAAAATGTATACGGCCAGAACTAGGCAGTATGAATGGTCAAGCCATATTTGTGATATTGATAATTCAAAAACTCCAGGAAGTTGGATGTCCAAGTGATCAGTTAGTGCTGTGTTAATTTTGCTTATGAATGACTGACTAATTGGTTAATGTATAAAAAAATATAACGATTTATCAATGTTTTTAATTTAATTGATGAATTAGTAATTTGATACTATGGCAGATCGTACAAAATAATATCAATTAGATACACAAATTCTGACAACATTTTTGATGAGATTGATTAATTAAATTAACTTAACCATTGACATGATTAATAGCTAATGAAGAATGCGAATAATACCGCTGCTCTGATGTTTAATCAAATATAAAAATTAAAAATGATTTTATTGAATTAAGTTGTAGGAAATTGGCTTTTTAAAATTTTTTTAGAAGACAAAGTTTGTAGTAGTAATTTAATTACAATTTTAAGGAAGAGTCTTGATGGTTCTAATGCATAAGAAGTTATACATTAAGGTTTAATTTAAGTAAACTGTAGAATAAGAGCAAAATTTAAATATTTCCTTTTTCATATATTTATTGAAAAGTGACTAAATATGAGAGGCTTCGAGCGATTCAAGAATCATGAAAGAAACTTCAGCTAGTTAATAACTCTAACTAATAAGATAAATACCCACCATTGCAGCATGATACAACGTTATCTTTGCTTCGATTCTGGAATAAAATGTTTTCGGATTTCCTTAATTGAGTAATTCTCGTTTATTTTGTTAAGTTCAAGTAAAATCTATAATTTAGTATCAACCTTAGATAACAGACTAGATTCTTGTACACTGATATCTAAGATTGTTGAATGTTTTGAACACCTACCGTTTTATTATTTTATTGGAAATTTCATTTCATTACCTAATACGTATCAGTCATGTCACTAAGACAGGTCTGTATTCAATGGTAACACACAAAAAAAATTTGAAGTAGGTAATTGGGTATCAAATAAGAAATTTCTAAATTGGCAATAACCCAAATTTTTGTTTCCCATATAATAATGTAAAAAATGATAGTAAACCAGAATTTATTTAATGTTCTCTCAAGAGAGTTTTACATAATAAAACACATGTGCAACCCACTACACTACATTAATCTTTTAAATTTATATTAAAAATGTTAGTTCTAAAGGAAGAGACAACCATATTATCAATCGATTTTATCTGCCCGTTATATATCACTCTGAGGAATTTTACTTATTTCTTGTTGTTCTTTCGAGACACATGTTTGTTATACGACCCTTAAGAGCTTGAATTCTATATTTTATCAGTTAGATAAATGTTTCATGTAAAGTTGTTGCGTTGGTAGTGTTGTCAAGAATTTGCCCGTAGCTGTACATGTTCACACATTGCCTATCGGGGTCCGAGCGTTGACCCATCATGCGTGGAGTGTGAGCATGCATGTACCACACTTGAGTGGACCAAACACCTCGACACTAATTCAAGGAACTCGTTTTTATGATTGCTTTAAAATAAATAATATTGACAATTTTCTTAACTACAGCATTTTTATGCGGACAACACGCTTGCACCGTGTATGTATTCCAGTTTTGGTAATAAGAATCGTTACAACTTACCATCTGCCCGTTTCAGAAGTACACTAACAGAATTCTTCAGAAGTTACACATGTATATTGTTTGACGCTTTAAACAATATATCGAAGTTTCACCTCTAAATCGAGAATGTACATTATTTGTAAAATGATAGTGTAAAGTGATAGCTGCTATTTGATTTAAATTTTAAATAATGCACTAAAGATGACACTACAAGTGAATGTTTAACAATCAAATTGAATAGGATCTGATAGGGTATTTAATATATGAATTTAGGTTGTTGCTAGATGATATTGAGATATGTTTTCAGATTATCATAAATATGCTAATTTGATCAAAAAACATGAATTGTTTGGATACTACTTATTTTTAAAGTTTTTATTTACCTACTTTTCATTTGAAAAGTCAATTCTAGGATCTACTCTCTAACCCTGAAAACCTTCTTTGCTTTGAGTTTTCTTTTATCTCAGGCGACTACTTAATAAATTTAATTTTTTTGTGTTTTGTAAACTATAAGCGGTTGATTTTGGATATTAGTCAATTATATCACGAGTAAAGAATAACGTCTTGAAATACAGAAGGCTATGATATTTTATGATACCTATTTTAAGTTTAACCGCAACTATAAACTGTAAGTTGTTAACCAGTTATTAAACTTGACCAAAATTATTAAGATTTGTAAAAATCTAGACAAAATAAAAAAGAAACTATGAAATCAATATTTCTAGAAAGATTTTTATTTTTTACATAACCACAACAATAACATTTTCTGTACAGCGTCATAAAACGTTTATGGCTTGTGTGTGGTATATTTCACAAAGCTACTGTCAGCCGCATATGTCATAAACTAACACCACATCCATCATCGTAGAAAACGAATATTGCAATCAATCGCGCCCAGTTTACTACTCGCATAAAACCTCCCATCAATGGAACCATTGAGCCAACAGCACATAGCTTTATATTGCAGAGCATCCAAAGCGAGAACATTTTGCAATGTATGAAGTATTAAGGTGGTTGGGAAAATCATACATCAAAATTAACATGTGTTAAAATAGACTTACATCTAATAAAGTTACTCAATAGTTACAATATCAAAATGCATAATGAGAATTAGTTAAATTGAATTTGAATGAAACTTCAGCTTCTCATATCTCCTTAAAAGGAATTTATCTGATTTTTATTTACATAGAAGAAAATACTGTTAAGACAAGGCTGAACTCATCAATTCTTCATTTAAAAATCATTCTTATTGGAAATCGAACGCATGATGTTAGATTCCCATTAACTTTATCAAAAAATTATTAATTAGGGCAAACTCGGATAATTTCGTACTATTAAAGTTTTAGATTTTTAGGAGTTAAATAAAATAAAATGTATCTATGGAATAGAAATTGATAAAAGACCAAGTATTCCATGATTCAACTAAATGAATAGTTTTCCAAATTTTTATTTTATTATATTAACAGTTTAAAATGAAAATATGCTACAATTTCATACGACAAAACTGCTAATCACTCTCTGTGCTACATTCTACGCACTTGAAGTCCCACTCGTAAGCTGTCAATAATTGCCACTTTTCATGAAACTGTTGGTCGCATAAGACACGAACTGGAGTAAGAATTCCTGCACATGCATTTGCACTTGTAGAAGCTACACTGACATTTTAAGTTGAAGACGGTGCATCTGGCGTATCGTGGACCTCACTAACTTTAAAGACGGATAAACGCCAGTCTTGGTAAAAGCGAAAGTAATTTCAAACGAGAATGGGTGATGTAATTTGGAAAAGTCACAAAACAAATTCCATTTTGGTCGCTCAACTCAATTGTTCCAACCAAAAAATAAAAATGATGTGAATCCATAATTAGCATTATGGGCCTAGCAGACGGAAAGAGTGACAGAAACTACCGCGAAAGCTTCAAAAGGATTTCTGAGTTAATCAATTAATTTTTGAGTACTGTTACTAAACATTTTCATAGGGCGTTGTTCTAAAGATCACCCTAAAGACGAACTCCTTTACGAGATTAGGCCTCCTCTCTCCAGCAGCGTTGATGGTAAGAAGTATTGTTAATGTGTTTCCTCTTCCAGGAGTCGTTTATAGCATTGCACTTTCTTTGCATCCTTTCAAGTAACCACCTTGAAGGGCTTTAGAACAAAGTCACTTTCTCCTAGATTTCAGATTCTTTCTGGGTTCTCCGGCTGCTGCATTACAAGTCCATATTTTTTCATAAACCCAACCCAACAGTCCCAACCTACCATCCCTTTTGCTGAGTTGAACGAACACTTTCAATTCTTTGTAGGAATTCTATATGCTTGTTTCTGGCACGGCGGCAGTTAGGCTAAAACCAAGTTCTTGCATTTTTACCTATATCTGGCAAGCTCAATTTCTTGCTTTACTGAAAGTCAAAATTGTTTTCCCTTCTTCAAACTTGGTATTTCATTCACAAAAGGCATTACTTTTAACCTATCTTGAAGTGTCATGTGTGGTACTCCATAGGTCTTAGAAGTTTTATTAGCAGTCCACTCTTTTTCTAAAACACATAAATGGCATTTTTCATGTCAGTAGTAGAATATTTCCTGCTATCATTTCTTCTGGACCTTTCATACATAAGAAAACAAATCACTTCTAAGTAGAGTCACTCATTAGATTATGAGCCCACCTTAGTTTTATTTTTAATTAATTTCTAGAATAGAAGCATGGGGTTTTCGAAAAATGTGAGGTAGCTTGTAGGTGTGTTAGAAGGTGTTAAAGTAGAATTTATCGTTTTTTAATATTTATAGTCAGCTGAAAAACAATTTAAAATACTGAGATGGAATTTTGTGTGCAAATGTTGCTGTAAAGGGTCAATTTTGTACAGTTTTACAACTGCTATACTTGCCATAGGCCAAGTTGAAAGAGAGAATAAGTACACTTTTTAGAAGATAGATGGTACGTGTCTGAAAATTCAGGGTAATCTTTGACATGTCTGAAACTTATCTTAATGTAGATAGAACTAAATTTCTTAAAAATAAAAATAATTTTAAGAATGGCAAAAATAAACTTCTTTTCCAACCACGTAATCTTTGATTTAAAAAAATGTGCTTGCCAGTTCCTTCTACTCCGCCTACGCAAAGTGTTTTGGTAATAAAAATTTATAAAAAGGTAGAACCTTTCTAGCAACATTTGTACAGAAAATTTTAACTCAATATCTTAAATTGTTAAACTGACTAAAACTATCAAAAAATGACAATTTCTACTTAACCATCCGGTAGCTTTAAAATAAACTACAAAATGAAAATTGTTTGTTATTTTATAAAGCATCTTACATACAAAGCATTTTCACACGTACATGCATAGTTCTAAAACCCCATCTACAAATTATTTAAGAATAAAACTGGCATGTGTTAATAAAATCTGTTCACCGGCTGAATGTAATCCAACTATGCACACATACACTCTTGTAATTCCAGATTCTGTTGCTAAATGGCAATGAAATGCCCAAATCCAGCATGAGACGTCCAAAAAGCTAGACGCAACGAAATTCGACACCTTTGAATCGTAGCTACAAGCTAAGAAAGTAAACTTCCAATTTGAGGAATGTCGAGAATATGCGCAGTCATTAGATGGTTTTATAAACAGATTGTTAAATTGAACTTTATTCTTACCTTCTCTTGTTTAGATTAATCTAAATCCAGTTAAAAACTTAAAGATAACATTTTTTCCAAGAAGTTTTCAAAAAAACCAGACTAAAGGTTCTGCTATTGCAAATCCCAAAACACCGCAACAAAATACAGTTTCTGAGAGATCTTTTGCAATTTGCTTAAATTTGTAGTAATCGGTTAAAAAATTATTAAGAAATTGCCCAAGCCCCAAAATTACACGAGTTTACTCAATTAATTATAAATCACAATACAAACTTGTAGCGAGAAAGAATAATTCACACCTAAAGAAGTGAGCTTCCACAGGTTTAAGTCCAAAGGCGGAACAGTTTAATTACTCAAAGGCGTTGACTAAAATCTAAGACGTTCTTCTTCGCAGATAGTAATGCTACTTAACGGAAACCTTTAAAATACGAACATCTTATAGTCTCAGGCACGAAAAAGTAACTAAAACACTTTTATATTTATTACAAATTTATACTTTTAAATAAACAATGAAATTCTAGGAAACTAACTCCTCGATTTAGAGGTGTATGCTTAACGTTAATTATAGTGGTTCGCGATGGGTCGCGGCATGACCCACGTGAATGGGTTAGGATTTAAAATAACATTCACATGAATGGTCGGGACCGTGAGACAAAAGAAGAGGTCGCGCAGGATCGTGAAACACATGTTGCACATCGGGTCACAAAAGAGGTTGGATCACGAACTATAATGAGTCACGAGTGATAATGGTTCACAAAAACAATTGGGTCACGTAGTTTACCGTGAGTGATTAATCATGAAAAATCGCTCTGAAATCGAAATAAATTACTGCCTGCAATTCTACATACGTACAGTACAATTACACGTCGAGAAAAATTGTAAAGAACAAAGAAATAATTAAAGACACTTAAGAATTTATTGAATTCAAACCTACTACATAGATAATTTGACCAACGGAAATGTAGAGACTCACGAAGATCATGTCTTCCAAAATACTTTTATGGCCATGGTACGCGGGAATTTCGTGACTCAAGAGAATCTCGTGACTCAAGAGAATCTCGTGTCTCGAAGGAATCTCGTGACCCAAGGGAATTTTTGGTGTATGATAAACGATCTGTGCAACGTTTACTTATTTCCTTCTAGTATTGTTTTGAACACGGAACATTAACAGGGGTCTATGTGGCACCACAACTCTAGTTGCAGAATTGTTTTAAAATTCTTTTAAAGGAGCGAAAGTCAATATTATCTAGATTGTTAGAAAGTGATTCTAGTGATTATGAAGATAACAGAAACAAGAGTTTGTTTCTAGCACTGAAACACAGAAATCTAGCAACAAAGAATTTAAAAATGGCAACGAGGACAAAAAAAATAACGACACAGACGGTAACAAAAAAATATTATTACGGTATAGATAGATTTAAATGATTCGTCATTCCGCGAAACCCAACGTGAGAACTCAAAAACACAATCTTATTTGGTTTTTATCAGGCATCAAAAGGCCAACAAAAGATATTGGCAAGACCGCCAAACCTATTCAAACATGAAGCCTTATATTTATAGGCAAAATGATGAATAAGGTTATTTTAGAAACAATTAGGAATGGTAGGGACATATATAATCATTCTGATTGACTGTGAAAGAATTTGGTGCGTTTTTTGGAGTGCTAATGGTAAAATAGTTAGAATCTAACAAAGAAGACTTAGAGTTTGTATTTTCCAGTGGTGGAACAGGTGCATTACGTCCCTGAAAAACGTCCTAATTTTATTGGCGTGTTTGAGATTTGACAATGCAAACGATCAAGAGAAAAAAAAAAGATTTTTTGTACTACAAAATTAGGACTTTTACAAAACTCGCTTAAAATTCACAATCAGGTTATTGCATTGGTAATCTTACGTGCATTGACAAAATGTTGATTGAATTCCGAAGGTTTAGAACCTCATAAACCAAATGATACTGTGCGAGCTCCATATCAGTTATTTTAATAATGCGTATCATTACTCCAATAAAGACAGTAATAGATAATATTTTTATCCGCGAAGAAGATGGCATTATCAAAACAAGACGGCAGTCTTGCATATTTTTTACTCCTACATATAAGCAATTCCAATATGAACGTGAAAACTGATAATTCTGGATGAACTTAAAAATTGTGTGGGTAGTCTAAAAAAGATTAAGGGTGAAATACCGCAATCTCTTCCCAAAAGAAATGAAACATAAAACTTTTCAATTATGGTTTTACCAAGAATCATACAGACCTTTCACATCCATCAAAACGTAACAAAACTGTGATCTTTATTTCATCCTTCCATCATGATCATACCAAAGCAACTGACAACCAAACAAACAAGCCATTTGACTATTGCTTTTTACAACGACAGTAAAAATGGTGCGAATCAGTTGTACCAAACTACACAGCACTAACGCACATACAAGACGTTGGTCTATAGCGAAGATTTTAGTAAAATTTGAGATTTTGACAACAGGATGCATTAAGTTACTACAGGTGAGATGCCGATTGCTGCTATTATTTTCCTTTCTACTTACAATAACTAGAAACTTCTCGCAATTTGAGTAAGTCTGTCATGCCACCACAACAAATACTTCCAGTAAATTAAATCAAATTTTGATAATCAGTCTCATTGAAATTGCTTAATGCAATGTTTTGGGTAAATTGTAGGAAGTACTTCAATTTAGAAAAATGCACTCTGTTAGAATTTCCTTACATCAAACTCATTTTGTAAAATCTAACATTAGTAGTTAGTCTGAAATTGTGAAAATATAAAATTCAGGCAGTTTTTCGCCTTATCGTCAACATCACGTACGTTTATATCAGAACGATTCACTAACACACAACCTACTGCTGTACCTCAAGAATTAAATTAATTTACTAGAATCGCCGTCCCTTTATTGCCACAGCTGCGACCTATCTCTTGGTCTTAATTCACCAACGATATTGAACCATAGGCTAAATTGTTGTTTGTCTCGTCCGTATCTTAAACTTTCTGGTATAAGCTTAGCAGAAACTTGAGCTCAACAAAAAAAACGTGACACTTAGTACCAACAGAATTAAAGTTCAAGCTTCCACAGCTGCAAAGTACCCGAGAAGGGTTCTTTTAAAAAATGTCATTTTGACACCATGTAACAAACAAAAACCCATTTCGTGATGCTCATTCACAGCTGCATGCAAGGCTTTCTTTTACTCCATTACGTTTTGTCCAGTATCTGTTTTATCAAGCTATTGCGCAATAAGGCCCTAGTTAGAAGCCATAAGACTCAAGCACAAACCGTAGCGGTACCTTTTATTCAATAAGGACAGCTCTGAGTCCATTTTAACTAATATAAAATTAAAGTACAGTTCAAATTACTAAATTATTTGTTTGTTATTTTGCTGTTTTTTGCATTTTTAAATTGAAATCAAATAAAGAAATTTCTTTCTTTTTGATCCGTACCATTTCCTCTTATTTTCTGTAGCAAATTCGAGTAATTTTTGTTATGTAGATTATGTTTTTTTACTCTTACCTTGTTTTGGCTTGCATCTGGATTCTTGAGCAGTGATAGATCATTTTGATTTTGATTCAAGAAGTTAGAGTACAAATCAGTAAGATATCTTGAATTTAAGAGGTTTAATGTATGTAATTATTATTATGGGTTATTACGCATATTGTGACGTAACAAGCGACAACAACTTAGTAAGAATTTAAAAAAGTTATTGAAAAATTAATGCCCAAAATAACATCAGACAAAAAGACATCAGTCGATTAGCCTCTTTGTTATCTAGTAGGTTCTAAGAGTATTTTAAACGTTATTTCAATATTTTTTTGAATACATTTATAAATAACAAAATATTCCTATAGCTATGTAAATAAAACTTTTCATAGTAAGATATTTTTGCAAATAAATTTTTAATCAGTAAAATATTGATATTATCCCAAAAAGGAGAAGCCTTTCTAAAAACTAAAAAACGGTCAATAATAATCGTTCCTCCATATTTATTATTAAACCATCCTGCGCTTTATGGTTTATGGTAATTAATACATTCATAATTAAAAATATTCAATTTTCTGTTTGTCATCGTAATTTTTAGCAATCTTTTGCCAAATAAAAACCGTTACGTACTTAAACAGGTTGTAACTCAAAATACCACCTTTTTAAACATTTTGTAAACTATAATTGGATGTATCGGTTGGAAGTTAACATAAATAATCAAAGAATCGAATGATGTAATCTTATAAAACTACTATATGAAAAAATCATATAAATATTAATAAAACATAAATACGAAAAATAAGTATAAATCAGAGTTCCTATAAATGGAAAGCAATAAAAGTTGCTACCATAACTTATCTTTATATGCAGATATCTTTTATTGCACATTGTAAAATTAATTAACTAGAAGTCTTTTTTTCCGTTTCTGGAACAAAACAATTGAAAAGTATTAAACTTTTCGTTACATTTTCATGATAAAAAAAAAAATGGAAATATAATGATTCACAATACATGATGCATCTATCTTGTTATATCTTTGATTTTCTTTAATGGCAATGATTTCACAATTTCTAAAAGAGGCTAAAAGCATTGTCTAAGTTATAAGATATCTAAAGGATTTAATGAAGACAAACTACAAACAAAGTTTTATAACATTGTATCTTGAAGGTAAAGCTAGAGCACGAACTTATAATGCAATAATGACAATTAAATTAGTAGCTCTTAACACACCTTGAGCGATTAAAACAATTAAAAAAATAAATAATAAGGTAGTTTGCTGCAAGCTTTCCTGTTAAGTTAACCAGAATTACTACATACCTTATGAAGGAAATATTGTATAAAAGAAAAATATCGATTGTTTTACTTTTTGGAAAAATTCCTATAAGGTACAACTGAACTTGACGCATAATATGAGTGAACAAAGAGAATGCCTCCAATTGTATAGGGTATTAAGCATATGCTGTTAACGATCTTCTAAGTTAAAAAATGTAATAGACATATGGCTTACAGTCAATGTCCATAAAGTTATTTGCAGTTTTAAGTGAGAGGAAATAACGCTAATTGATTGCGAATGAAATTTCGTAAATTCTATTAATGAAAAACATCAATTAAAGCTTCACAAAACTGGAAATTTCAAGTTATTAATTCTTATATCAAATCTTCAAAATGAACTTCTCAATTAACTATGCACATTATCGAACTTTGTGAAATCGAAATGACAGACCTTATAAGAGAGTCTGAATCGTTCATTGAAAGCATCAATTATTCAATTCAACAGATCATCTCTACTGCTCAACTTTATTAAATACATCAACGATTACATTGTTTCCAGAGATAGTAATCTCATTACAATGAATTTAACGTCCTCGATGACCAATTGACAGGACCCTGACGTCTATGCAATAGTTATGAAAATTTTCACTTAGAATTCTCAAAATTTGGGGGTTCTTTGCTTGCTGTAATTACATAACCTATCTGATGCTTAGGGGTACATCTTCTATTAAAACTGGTAGTTTACCTTTTAAAATACCATGGTACAATCCAGTTGTTTCCTATAATAAGGTGAAATCAACAAAAAAACCAAGTCACAGATAAGTACGGATTCTGAGTTTCTTGTCTTTGATAGTTTCATATTGATAAAAAAGTAATACAACTATTAAAATATCGCCACGCAAGTACCAAAGCCGTTTCCGTATATAAGTGTAAATTTTCGAGCATCCATATATGTAGATTCTTTGTGTCTGTTATTCCCTAAACAGAATTTTTGCGCGGACCATGGATTTTCCGGCAGCCAGTGGTAAAACTGTCCTGTATGTGCAAGGTAAATATAAGTATTTGTAATACGAAAATGGTTAATTAGCCGAAACCAGTTTGATATTCAAATTAATAAGAAAATCGTAAGGAAGTAACTTTGAATATAAGGCTTGTCCAATAAGTAGGGAGACTATTAAGACACAGTTTTTCCATATAAATCTTATTAACTTAATTTCTATTAATAGATTAATTTATTTATTACAATTACTAGCATTAGATTTATATAGTACTTGCTCCATCAACTTCTTACTATTCAGTTTTTCCCAGAATGTTTAAGGCTGCGCTCATAACCTAATTTCCATTACTTTTGATAACTTCTCTCAAAATTATTTTGAGTTCTCTTCGAAATCTCCCAAGATTTTTCGGCATAACAGCACGTTTAGAATATTTATTTTTGCGTAGGGCCCAAAATCGTCCAATAGCCTTCACTTTAGGAACATTAAGATGATTTCCAAATTTCGATGTAAAAGTAATTTCTTGTTGTTGCAAGTAATCCTTAGCCTTTTTGGTATAATAAATAGTAGGCATGTCCGGTTAGAAACGTACTTTGCGATTTTTATTCTTTCATATGAAAGAACTAAATCCTTCCTTAACACATTTTTCAAATACTCATCACCAGTCATGATTTCATCCGTGGTATAACATTTCCTAAAAATGGACTCGACTTTCTTAACGTTATTAGTGGTGCTCACAGACAATGGACGGTCAGAAATCTTTTTGTAGTTATCTCATCTTAAAGTAGCATATCTTTGCATAACTTTGTATATGATTGATTTCAGAATTTACTTGTTTTAGAAGTAACAAGAAGTTTTAAACTTATTGTGATTTGCAATATTTTTGTAGATTTGGATAATAATACAGTGTAACTAGATTGTATGCCTTAAACTGATTATAGCAATGTTACCGAAAGTTAGTCTCCCTACTTATTGGACAAGCCTTATTTCAACATATGGTGGGCTTAAAGTAATGAGAAATTGTTGTTGGTTACAGTAAACTGATAAACACCAAACCTTTCTCAATTTGACAAATTGAGCAAGCGTTATAAACATCGATGTAATTGCTAATCGTATTTACGGCTGATTATTTTCTGTTAATGTAAATAGAAAAGCAAGAATCCCAAGTCATCCATCACTTTAAACACAAAACTGTGCCAAATGCAACAATCTTCCAAATTGTAAAATAATGGGTACTGAGTCTTTTAACTAAAAAGTTTACAAACATAAATGAGTTTCACATTCTAAATGTGCAGAGTGAAAATATATGGCAATAAGTGCTGAATACAAAATTAATGCTTCTCAAAGAAAGTTGGTCAATAAACAAGGAGTTTTAAAGAACGTACAACATTCTAAGATACAAAATGCATCAAGGTACGCCCCAAAACATCTTGAAAAGATTCCCAAAACGCCCAAACTAGATATTACGTCGACAATATTTGAGTAGAAACACGTCAATTTACCTGGACAACAAACATATCAAGTCCACCAAATATAGCAGAAGCACAGCCAATTGGCGATTTTTGGCCAAGACACGATAGATAAGGTTAGAAAAAAGGTATAGAAAATTGAATAGGAAGAATCTTTTTTAATATCAAGAATATTGTTATAACTGTTACTCATGCTAATCTATTCATTATTCGAAATTACATAACTTTTGGTACAATCACTGATTTTCTTTCTGTAACAATAGAACTATTTATTTCCGTAGCCTACTAAAGCATCTTTTGTTCTTGAAGTTTGAACGTACATCGAGATTGGCTTTAGGAGTCAGGTTTATTAAATTGCTTTGACTGAAAACACTTAGGTGGCATACAACCTATTGCGAGACCTTGTATACCCCTTTGTT
This sequence comes from Ignelater luminosus, assembly GCA_011009095.1. Taxonomy (NCBI): domain Eukaryota; kingdom Metazoa; phylum Arthropoda; class Insecta; order Coleoptera; family Elateridae; genus Ignelater; species Ignelater luminosus. The sequence goes on along the minus strand of VTPC01002856.1, from coordinate 83,718 downwards.
TTTTAGTGATCAAATTTTAATGTAGAGAATAATGTCAGTTTTTTTTTAACTTAAGTTGTTGATATCTCAATTCACCTTTTAAATTTAAGTTTCTCGCCTTTTTAAAATGATTTACCGAGTATGGACGATCTTACTTCTGGTTATAACATTTTGATTTTTAACAAGGAGGTCTTTTCATTTTGAATCGGATATACTACAAAGTGCCTGTACTTGAATGCTCAGCTCACGAGGTAAACTCAAGGGACTGTTTCTTTAGTTTGACTTTGAGCACGCATCAAGTAAGTATGAGGTCATACTTTCAAAGTTAAGCCTGAACTATAAAATATTAGAGTGTGACTGAGTAGAGTTCAAGTTCTAGCGCGCCTTAAGTACTGACTATAAATATGGGCACAAGTTCGCTTGACATTCGTTCCTTATTTTGGCAATAGCTTATCCAAATGGGTAAGCTTTCAATTTCTTTTATTGCTGTTTAACCAACGAAACTGGCAAACTGCTTGTTTACGGAATATGGAGATATTTCAATCAACAAAGTTTTCGAAAATATAGACTGTTGAAAAGATTGTTCTCACAGATTCATTCCAAACCTTGTAGAATCGAAAAAGAAATCTGGAACGATATTCAAAGTATTAGATTCTGGTAAGCTTAAAATTATAAGTTCCAAAATACGAATACTAAGTAGATAGAAAGGTGTTTACCTTCAGCTAAATATATATCATGTACTTTCAAATATAAAATTACTGACAGATTGAGTATACAGGGTGTAACTTAACTTCGTGGCATAGCTTCAGGAAGTGATACCTACAGCAACCCAAAAGATCTTCATAAATCATGGTCGTAAAACTAACCGTTTTCCAGCTACAGGGTGTTGCAATTTCATGAAAATTATCACAATTTTTTGAATAACTCAGAGAGTAAAGAAGATAATTTTATCAAATCTGGGCAAAATGTTTATCTAATATTTTGTAATAAAACTTTAAACGCTAGTAAACCATACAGGGGTACACCTGTTGTACAAACCCCGTATTTCTACGACACTGGTTTTTTTTAACCGACAGAATTAAATTAAAATAAACTGAGTTTTTACAGAAGTTGTTCAAAATGTCTGCCTTCAGTAATGATGCAGCTTTTCGTTCTTCTCCTAGTATTGAACCCTCTTAAATATTCCCGGCATGTTTCTAAGTTTTGCAGATAAAGTCAAAAATATTTTATGCGTAAGACGTTTTGCGTTATATAGTGTTGCAAACTTAAAAATTAAAGGAAACAAAGGCATAAGTGTTTTTGCTATGTGTTAGGCAAAAATAATATAATATGGAAAACACAATTCATTTTTATATTAGCAGAAGAAATAGTACAGTAGGACAGAAAGAAGTTAGTTTAAAAATCGGTAGCAAATAACAGCTTTGTTGAAAGAATAAGGTTGACTTTGAAAAACTCCTTTGTAGTATTAAAGGCTCTAAAGGACTGAAATCAAAATCAATGTCAACAATCAAATTGCGCAACCTAAATTTGTTTTTGTCTATGTAAGATAGAACTCTGCTTGTATTCTTAAAGACAGTCGTTGTCTCCACCCAAGTAAAAGACGTTAAAGACTATGGGCCGTTGCAGATTCATTTACAGACTTTAAAAAACCCGAGTGAATGTGCTTTGTTTTCATCAAGTTTGTTTGGTGTTGCTGAATTATAAAAACCTAATTGTATGTAGAAGGAAAGATTTTATTCTTCTGAGAAGAATGTGAAGTGGATGAGTGGCAGCTTTAAAACCTTTGGTGCAAATGACGTTTCAGTTAAAAATAATTATTTGTTCGCACGAAATTATACTTTGATTTTACTAGAAATCAAGAAGGCTCTAGTACACGCAAAAAAATGTTTTGTTGATCCAACAAGAAATTTTGGACGGCAAATACTTTTTTGCGCTACCAGCAAATTAATCTGTTTCTAACTCTAAAATAAATTATAAATTTGTTGTATCTACCAAAGTGCTGTAGTGGCAAGAGCAGAAAATTATACTGTGTGACAAAAATATTTGCTGCCCAAAATTTCACTAATTTTTTTGTAGCACCAACAAAACATTTTTTTCGTGTAGGTAAATCTAGAGGTGGTTGAAGAGATGACAAATAGCAAGCGTAATCTTTCCCGTGTTTTCCAAATGGTGGTAGTTAGCATGCAAAGTATACATATTGATATTGAGAGCTCTCTTTTTCTCAGGGTCCTTATTTTTCTTCGTTTGGTTCTTAATTTTTTTTATTAAAACGCTATTTTCTTGACAATATTAATTTATTTATTTTCTACTGTCATTACATTTATCAAACAAAAAAACAAAAATTTTTTTTCATACTCCCTTTTTTTTATCATTTTCAAATATCACTACATTTTTAATATCATCACATTTCCCCTCCATATTAATATAAATTTTAAGCGTTTTATACTATAGCTTAAATTTTGATTAATATTAACTAAAATATACTCAATTGTGAATTCCATTACAATTTGATCTTTGTTTCTTTTATTTGTCTTATGTAGGTAATATAATAGATATTGTTTTGTTTCATGATATACATAATCATTTTTTTTAATGGTGTTTTATTTTATGTTTTTATTCTAACCTTAATTATTTGAATTGACGGTCTTGCACTTTGACATTTGTCGAACGTCATTTTGACATTAGGCAACTGTCATTCATTCATTTTTTTTCTGACATTAGTTAATTGTCATTTTTGACATTTGTTAATTGTCACTTCGACATTACATTATTTCAACAGAATTACAATTTAAAATTTTATAAGTTTAGTTAGCATTATTAACATTTTAATACTGGATTTTTTTTATTGTTTTTTTTAACTCAATATTCGATAGTTTCATTTTATTTCACATTTCCTTCCTATTTCTCCCTTATTTTCCTCAATTTTCCAACTAGCTTTCATTCATGCTGCATTCATACAAATCATTTTCTACAACTTCTTAAGAAATTGCAAAAATTATTTTCTCTAGTAGTAACGTTTTCTTCATATAACTTAACTCCCTGCCTCATTTATCTACTTCAATATCATATTTTATCTTTACTTATTCATATTAAGGATCATATTTTGACCTTTTCTTTTTAATATTATCAATCATATCATTAATTATTTATTATTATTATCAGTATTATTCTACTAACTTCATATTCAAATCTTCATAATTATCATCATTTTAATAATACTTCATTAATAATTATTTAACTCATTATGATTATCTTTAACACATTCATTCAAGCATCATTCATACCTTCTTGTCAAACCTAATACGCAATGTTCCCTATTCTTCTTTGGTTATTTTTGTCAACATTGGCTTCTAATTTTTACTTTAACATTCTCTTGTAGCATTTATTCTAGTTCTTTGATTTTCTTTCTTTTTCTGTATTTGTAATTTCTTTGTTCCTCTCTGACTCCTGATAGTAAATTCTTTAAATGTTCTTTCATTATCATTTTATATTTTTCCATCCTTATTTTGGATTTACTATCTTTCTTAAATATTTTATACCTCGATTCCTTATTTTTCTTTCTAGTCTTCTTTTTAGATTTTCTTTTGACTTTGATCCCCTCCAACCTCTTATTTTCCATTGTCATCTTCATTTTGTTTCTTCTTTCCGCTTTTCTTGCTCTTCTTAGTTTATTCTGCCAATTAATAGTACATTTCATTTTTTCTTTATTATTATTGTTATTTTGATAATTTTTTTCTTTTTTCTAATTAATCTTTATCTTATTTTTAAGATTTGCCTTTCTTATTGGTAAACTGTTAATTCTTTCTTTTGGATTTATTCGTTTGTGGTTTACTAAGAATTTTGCCATATTTTGAATCCCGCTATCTAATATACAATAATGACTTGGTCCATGATTACCTGCTGTTGATTTCTCTTCAGCATTTTTGTTTATTTTTTCTAATTCTATTTTCACATTCTGCTGGTAGTTTGCTTGTGCTTTTTCTTGCTCCTTAATTTTCTCATTTATATCTGCATCCCTTATTTGTAACATGTTGATAATTTCTTCTTGGTGTCTTTCTATTTTCCTACGCATTTCATTCTGACATTCATCTATCTTATTATTCACCCCTTCTTGTATTTCACCTCTCATGTTTTTAACAATATTATCCCATCTATTCTCATGATCTTCAAATTTTCTTTTAATGTCTTCAAATCTTTTCTCTTGATTATGATTGATTTCTTCAAATCTTTTAGTATTATCTTGTTTAATCTCTTCTAATCTTTTAGTTTGGTCTTCTATTCTTTTAGTTTGGTCTTCAAATCTTTTATCTTGGTCTTGTTTCATTTCTATTAATATTTTAAGTAAATCTGGTTGTTGTTGTCTTATTTCTTTTTGCTCTTTATCTCCCTTTTCAACATCTCCCATGGTCTCCTCCATACTTGTACTTTCTTCTTCCATCTGTTCAATTTCGATATTTTCTTCCTCTCTTTTGTCCCTTTTTCTACTATCTACCGATTTACCTCGCTTTGACATCTTTCCACTACCAACAGACAACTAACAAAATGATAATTATGTCTTTTATTTAACTTGCCCTACCACGTTGGAACGCCAATTTTTTTTTATGTTATGATATGGAGAGCTCTTTTTCTCAGGGTCCTTATTTTTCTTCGTTTGGTTCCTGTATAAAATCTCCCGTTCCAGTAATTGAATTGAATTTTAGCAAACATCTAATATTGGGTACTTTTTTACATCTACCAACAACAATGGGTAATAGGAGAAGCTTCTATTTATTAAATAAAATCATTTTCTGCAATTATTTAAAAATGGATTTTTTTACCATACATAAAGCAATTAATATACCAAATTGTAAGATTTTGTAGCTTAACTAATTGTATTCTAAATAAAAAAGGCGTTAATGTCTGTTTATTATAAAAGACAAATAATAATGAATAAATGTTTATTGTTTTTGCTATAATATGGAATTGAATTCATTTAAAAGTTAAAATTGAAGATATAATGAGTGTATAAATTATTAAGATTGCATTTGTAATTAACAAGTGCTCATCAAAAGAACGTTTGCATATTCATAAATGCACATAACCATAATGGATAATATGATTTTAAACAAACACAGAAATGATAATGATAATCGGTAGGCAAATGAAGATTTTGTAAACAAATTGTTAGTATTAAGTTACACTCACTTTTAAAACGTTATTAATGCGTACCGCACCAGTAAACTGCTTGTAAAGCTTTATGTAAATTTAATAACAATTTGTCAAATCTATATGCTAAGCAGTACCGGACCATCTGTAAATGCTGCATAATATCTGTGCCACGCGCCGGCCATTCCTACATAACATTAACTACATTTACATTAATCACCATAAAGATTTTCTTAGCACAGTAGCTTGAATGCCACTTGCAGCGTCATATATTTGCGATTATAACTCACCCACTCCCACTTGTTCCCATGTACCAATGATGAATGCTGCTCTTTATTAGGTAAGAACGTATTAACGGCTATGTTTTGTTGTGAGGGTTTCAAAGAACTCTATTATTTCAATCCTAAAAATTGATTAACTTCCTTCTATAAATGGTTAAAAGTCATTCAGCCCGTGCGTCGTTACAAACAAAACGTTAAATATTTATGCAGGTAAGATTTAAAACTTTAATAACAGCGTTGTTTCATTCATAATAAAACCATTCATCTTGACTGATTAAATGGATATTTATTATAATTAAATGTATTATTGCAAATTTAACACGACTTGTTACATTTTTTTCTTGATTTAACATTTATTTCTCATTCCAAGATTTTAATTAGTTTTACCATAAAATGTTGCTAAGAATAATTAACGCAACTCTTAGCTATTAAAACAAATTTATATAATTATGAATGCTAACCTAAATTATGCATGACTAGGGAATAATTAACAGTTTTATATTATTATAGTCAATGCATTGATGCATCTTACATATTAAACGTATTTAATAGGAGTACTTGTGACTATGAATTATTTATTAAATTTTAATAATTACGATACATCCATCAAAATGTACAAAACTTATGTTTATTAAAGCACGTTATACGAGTACTTTACATAATTAATTCTAGAATGTAAAATTCATTTTAAATTTAAAAATTCAGGCAATACAAATAGTTTTACTAGTATGTATGTGCGTTTATGTATAATCATCGATAGTATATGAACTCATTAATTCTTCATCAAACAGAAACAAAAATAGTTTAGAGTCAGATAGCTTGTTGATGTGATATAGATTTGCAAACGGATACCGTTACTGAAAGGTAAAAGTTTGTCGTATCCCTTGGGCGACGGTGATTGAAGAACAAAGATTTTATGATTACTGTTTTGGGATAGAGACCTCACTGTGGACGCGGTGGTGGACAGCTTTAGTACGGGACTGCAAAACGAATACGCCTTTAGAGACTTTGACGGACCAGAATGCGTGATATTTGGTCTGCTATTTATAAGTAGTAGTAGCGAATGAGTGAGTAATACCGTTCAATTGAAGAATGGATAGAACTAGAAACATCGTAGGAATCACTACGACCTTGCAAAGATATATTAGTATAAATGGTAAATGTAGAAGAGATTAAGAATTAGAGAAATGTAGATACCAAAGATACAGTTCACAAAGGTGGACCAAGCAACGATGCTTAACAATCTGTTGATGGTGACATTTATGGTTTACTAAGTCGAACAAAATAGGAAGATATTTGAAATGACATGTAATATCAATGAAAAAGTAAACGAAGTTAAAGGAAATGTGGTACACGAATCGAGTAAAAGGCTTGTGAAACAAGGACAAAATGGAAGTAGCAAGCAGTCTCTAGGCTCGAAAGAAGGCAAGTAGAAGAATAACTTGAAATGAGGCAGAAAGTTGGAAGACAGCTAGATCAAAAGTAGGATATACTGGGAAAAATAATTTGATACAAATAGAAAGAGCGACAAAACATGCGACAATCGTTGAAGTAAAGGAAGTAGAGATCTTTCAAATGCAAATGGTGAGAAAGAAATAGCAAAATCAACTTGAACAGGTAGATAACCTTCTTGCAGGAATGAGAAACGAAAGGCTTGTCATGGAGAATCATCGAGCAGGATAGACTTTTAAAAATCAATTAAGTTCATACCGAAATTGGAAAGCAGAATTGCAGAGGCAACTCGGGATACTGATGACTATTTGAATTTTATTGCAAAGAAGAATTACAAAAACCTCAATAAAGAATTAGGTTTTTGAAATCAATCAATTTGGACTAATGTTAGATAATTAAAGCTAGAGAACACACAGCATTGATTGTGATGCATATTTAAAGAGATTAAGGGTAACCTCTCAAGAATTAACTTTATGAGGATACACGCTCAGGGATTTGAAGAAAATTGGCCAACTGCAGGAACGATTGAATTTACTTTCTAAGATCCAAAAAATGACAGAAGTACAGGATTTAGTGTTATGGGTCGATGAAAAAGTTGGGATTTAAATAAATTCACGTGAAGGTATCTATGATTGAGAAATTAAGTTACAGAAACAACGAGGGTTTATCCCACTAGGTATTTTTAGATGAGTGGAGTTGGAAAAGGTGTTGTCTTGTTGAAGTTACCACTATATTCAATGCTTCTTGAAGACAGTATATGTCACCATGTACGTCTCTGTCATTTGTTTCAAAGAAGCAAAAATGAAAAACTAAAGAAGAAAATTTAAATCGAACTGTGATGTATAGAAATAGACCAAGTGAATGAGATAAGTAGATGTAATTAACAGGACCACGGGATTCTTACGGATATCTATTAATCGAATCACCAAGTTTGGTGTTTTTGAGATCATGAAATGTCTTTACATCAGAAAATGGGACGATAAATAACTTCATCAGAAACTGTTATTCTGAACTTTTGAACTTTTTATTCTACTTAAATAACTTTTCAGAAAATTCTATAATTACCGAGCTATGGTATAGAATTGATCCCTTGAAGCTTTGCATTCAGGAGCCCCAAAAGATGCGACTTCACCACAGCTGTTGCACTAACTTTTTATTAGATTTTTACCATTTTCATTCTGGCAGTTTCATAGGAATATTCCAGGAGTACTGCAATATCTAAAAAAACCTGTATATTACTTGTTAAAGGTAAAAATAAAATATTTTTTTGATGAACACTGTTTTGTCTGCAAAAAAGTTACTACCTAAAAGCAAAAGAAATCCAATAGGATGTTTTTGGTGGTCAACAGATTTCTTTATCATCGGTTAATACTTACTTTGCCTTTTCTTGACTCAGAATGATACAGTATTACCTTCACTTTTACGACTTTTGTTTTACAATGAGAAATTCTTTACTATGCAAAACAATTGTTTGGCATCTGGTTGCCCGTAACCAATTCCCCTGACCGTAAGTGGGAACAATTTTCATTTTCGAAAGCACCAAAGTGTCGAAAATAACTCTCTCTGTTTTGGTAGAAAGATTTGATATCCTGATAGATACTTACAGGAAAATATCATTGAGTTTCTGAAGTTGACAAAAAACTGTTTTCTAAAATTACTTAAATGTATTACTATACGATCCATAATTGTAAGACTTAATAATTGCTCGACCAGTAGATTATCATAGTCGTAGCTATGGGTAGGCAATGTAGGCACCCGCCTAGGGGCGAAAGAGGCAAGGAGCACTCCATAAGAGCGCTAGGGAAAAATGTAATTTCTTCGTATTAAAAGAAACGCAACTAAATAAGGGATGATAAAAATAATCCGTCAGTTCAAAACACAATTTTGTGCACAAAACAACAAATGAGTAGTAGCAGAACGAATTAAATTTTTATTAAATTTATGACTGATACAAGAACACTAGGTTTATAATGGTCATCAAATGTTTAGAATTCTTGAATTTTAAGAAAAGAAAAAAAAGGTGTAAGGGGTAAGTTGGAAACGAGATATACACTTTGTCGGACTTTTGATAACAAAAGGGGCCCGTACTTAGAGTGCTATCCTATGACAAAGAATAGACAGTTTTCTAAAAAATCTTTCTACATAATTTTACCAAATGGAGATAGGGTTCACAGGAAGTGGACTTTTTACTGTGTAGAACGCGATACAGTTTATTGTTTTACTTGTTTGTTGTCTGGACTAGGCAGTACCCAATTCTCTATGCCAGAAACACGATTTATGATTATTTCCGAAACAAAGAAGAAATATTTTAAAATGTTTTTTGGATGCAATTTTGTTTTGTATAAGAATAATTGAATTGAAAAAATTGGACACATAAATTCCGGAAAACTTTTACAAACAATAGAGCTACTACGCCATTATGGCCCTATCATTAAACATCACATGGACTCGAAAAACAAATCAGCAAAATATTTCTTACCACAAATTCTAAACGAACTTATTGCAATAGTTGGAATTGCTGTCAAAAACCAAACTGTATCAGAAATAAAATGTGCCAAGTATTTCACTGTCATTTTGGACGTATGACGTATGTTATACAGAATAATTTTTATTTATTATTAGATATGTTTATGCACTTTGCAATCAGTTGATAAGCTTAAATGTACGTTAAAATTAACATTAAAAAGATTTAGTGACATGAGGTGGTTTTCAAGAACTTTAGCCCTCAGAGCAGTGATCACTAGATGCAAAGACCTTCTGGCATTTCTGCAAGAAATGACTGACCCAGCCATTTACTCTGAGGACACTGTTAGTGGGGCAAAAATTTCAAAGAAAACCTCAGACATTTTGAATTTGTGATTCTTTTGGTTATTTAGTATTCTGTTTTAGAAAACATTAATAAAGTAAATCTTTTGCTACAAACGAAGAATGTGACAGTTGGTATAATGTGCAAATATATCAAAGAATTACTGGAAGAAATCCAGAATTACAGAAACGATTGTTTTGATAAAACTGAGAGAGCTGCTAAGGATATATGCCAGAAATGAGCAAAAGGAAAATCAACAAAATGCTTGCCCGAAGAGCTTGGAACTGATTCTAATTTGACTCCAGATGTGAAACAAAGGCAAATAATACTCCACGTTGTGCTTGAGCTGATCTTGAGTTTTTAAATGGTGCGTCATTTTTAAAGATGAGCCTCAGCGATATAGAAAAGTATATTAAAGATTTGTGCATAAAATATCCGAGAGATCCCGTAGAGTTTCTGCAAGAAGCTGAAAGTTTCAGATTCCAGGCGCAGGAATTTAGTATTGTGTTTTATTTTTTCTGCTTTTTTATTGTTCGGATTCTATATTTATTTCAAGTATTTTGTTAGTTTGATATGTAGCTAGTTAATTAATTAACAGTAATAATTAGTTGTAAAACATGCGATTAGGAAATCGCGAATTTATTTTTAAATAAAACGTCATACAGTAAAATAGTTTTTTGCACTATATTAGTGCACTGGAGTGAGAGGGGCACAAAAATGACGATTTGCCTAGAGTAAAATTTTGTTTAGCTATGGCCCTGTAGATTACTGCGCATTATATAATGTAACAGAAACGAAACGGGACTGTCTACAACAATTTTATAAAAATTATGTTTATACCTTTTTTCAGTGCGATGTGCCTTTGGTGCAGGAAAAAAACTCTTCAAGAGCGTTCCCGTTTAGAGTCTATTTATATTCTTCTGAAAGTCTTTGGCTCCTCGGTCCCTTTGACTTCCCTTATACCTAAGTTTCTTGTTTTTCATTTTTGTCAGAGTAACCAATCAAGGTTTTATTTCATATTACGTAGGGCATATAGAATTGAAATTGTTTATCTCTGAAATTAAAAATTTTGTGAACTATAGGTATCCCATGGTTTATTGTTCCTCTTTTTGACTGGATGCACCATACGTAAATCTATTGCAATAATTTAGAAAACTAGTCCGGTAGAATAAAGGAGTTTTCTTTCAAACTGAATTTTGATTACTGGCTTTTCTGTATTCTCAACGTTTAAGAATCAATCCTAAAATTTGCAATATTAGTGATGCAGCACCTTTAATTTATTTTTACTAACAGTTCTTAAGTAGTGTTATAAATAAAGATACCTACATTAATATTCATTTATTGGTTTAAAATATAAATTATAAGAGTTTTACCTTAATTACACATGCCATTTTAGGTGAATATTCCTTTAGGTGTTATTGTTGATGCAGATTTATTTTGTTTGCTATTTTAAATGTGTATCCAATACTGCTAATTGGCATAACAAACTTGAACTTTCGCTTGAAAGATCGATAGTTCTTTTTATTAATTACCAATTACTGACATTTGTAATTAATTACTTTAAATTTAATTTTAAGAAAATAATTACCAAAGATTGAAAGTTGCTTCGTTGCATCTTTCTTTTGGAAGATGATCTGTTGATTATTTATATTTCATCACACGGGCACTTCATATTGGAAATATAATTGACTTGTTAAATTGAAATTGTCCTGACAGACATGTAAGCGGGGGGCAAACTGTATTAATCAATTTATTTAACAGCAGTGATTGATTAAATCGATACAGAAACGCCGATTCATAATTGATTTTGTGGAAACGATGATCGTGCACAGGCGCTACCTACCTCTTCAATATACCACTTGTGAAGAGCTGTCTATCTAACCGACCGTAAATAGAGAAATAAGAATGGTGGGTATAATAATTAGCAGATACCAGCGTGCATAAATTGGTATCGAGAAAGAAAATCCTTGGGGTTATGAAATTAAGCTGACAGACAATTTATTTAGTGTCTCGTTTTGACGGACAAGAAAAAATAGTAATTTGCAAGGGTATAAGGATTTTTTCTTATTTCCGTAAGTAAGCACTAAAGGAAGATATTAGTTTAACCCCAACCACATATCTCTGAACAATGTGAAATTTCAAAATGTTTTAACAGAAAAAATATAGTTAAGTACTTTAGTTTTGAGAAATAAACAAGAATCTTATCAAATCAAAACAAATATTTTACTACAACCATCCGTATAACTGCCCAAAGAGCCTTTATATCAAAGTATTTTAGTACATGATAACAGAAACGCAAATTATAGTTGCAAGAATCTCTCTTTTCCAGAACAGTTTGATTGCAAACATTTTGAAGGTACTGATGATATGACTTGAAATCATTAACTGAATTTAAAATATAAAAGTATCATTTGATATTTTTAGGTAAAATTTGCCTACAAATCGCCAGACTTCAATACAACGTAGGATAATGGCAGGATTCTTTCACAGTACCAGTGGTTATTTCACTTTGTGTTCTGTGTTCTGTCATTTTCAGTATGAATTTACATTGCAATTTAATGAAACTTGTAAGTGACAACCAATTGTATCTCTGTATCTAAAATTTCTACTTGGCTGGCTGATCAGTTTTTTCAATTTTAAAAACTACCAAGACGTCCTATAGTAAAACTCATATGCCAAAAACCATTAGCATTACCGATTCTATTTGAAATGTATCTGTTGCTGAATCATATACCCTGTGCAGGTTTAAAAAATTAATTACAAGGCGTTTTCAGGATCAAATTGCTTACAATTTTATCATGCCAAATGGTGACAGACATGTCTAAAGATCATAATATTACGTTTGCATTCAAACTGCTACTGTAAGTAGCATAGACCAAAATTACTTTTGCCTTTTCACCTTCAACGCATCCTATACGTTACTATTTATAAAACTGATAGATAATTTTGACACTTCGATCATTATTCGCTGCTTTTGAGTATATATCGTTAGGAACCTTTTTAAAGTACCCATTGATTGATCTTCTCAAAAAAACTGAGTATCTTGAAGAGAATGTTGAAAAATGCTTTCTATTTATATGACAAAACTAAAAGAATTTGTTTGAGATTGCGTGCTGCTAAGAACTATGGCCAGGACGTACTGGAGGCATTTTGAAAGCAAAGAAAAAAGATACATAAAATGCATTACCCGGGTAATGTACTAGAAAAGCTTGGTGTAAATAAGTTAGCTTGATTCGAATAGTTCTTGACATTTCTGAAAACAGTCACAAACGATTTCTTAAATGGGATGAGCTCCTAGACGGTGCAACACCTTGAATTCTGATTGGACTTTGCAAACTACTTTTTACCCAACAAACTATGACTTCAAACTTGTTTCGTCTCCTTTGCTTTTTGCATACAATTTTTCGAGCAGTAAAGCAGTTAAGGCATGATTTGACTGCCCTGTCACATAAGAAACAAAAGTGGAACGCAACTAAAAACCTTTGATGTCAAGTGCTTGCCAATATTTAAAAGAGCAGCATCAGCTTGTGATATCGTTATTCCAAAAACTTGACATATTCAAAGTTTCAAAATCAATTCTTAATGATCAGTAGCAAATAAATATTCAAATTGGTCATGTTTGAACAAAAGTTTGGATATTTTTAGCAAAAGCTTAGATATGTAGCGGATTGGCGTTTTACATCTACAAAACTGAGACAACTTAAGACAATAAAGAAGTTTGTTAACAACAATCCTGGGACGAGCTTAAAGCGGGTCGTCTTTACTGAACAGCATTATCGCATGGTAACTAATTTTGTTGATGCAATACGACATTTTGCTAAGAATGGAAGCTCTTTTAAAGACGTCATATGGGCTATGCTAGCATGAGTTGAGTGACTTCCGAGTACAGCAAAAGCAAAAGCTGAAGCACCATTTAGAATGGATGAATGAATCTGGAAGAGAATTCTGGTAAAATCACCTACGCTACTAACTGGTAAAAAAAACAAATTTTTTTGATTACTCAGAAATTCTAATCTAACCCCATCATAAAATACACGAAAGATTATATTACAGGAGGTTACACTTTTATCTTTTGAAAATGAACGTGAAATGACATTTAACAAACATTGAAGTAAATTTCTAACTAAAAGGAGCTTGAGAGACTGAAACAGTTATAAATAGGTAAAACTTGTTAGAGTACCCGGAAGAAGTGTCTCTAGACATTATTTGTTTTGCTTTCTGTAATATTATAAATGGCATCAAATCAATCTCGTTCTTATGAATTAGTGACTTGGAGTTGTTTTCATAATTTCACAAATAAGTTCATTACCCCAAAATTACTCGTTTATTTATAATTTTAATTCTTTTCCCAATATATAAAAAAAGCTTGAAGCAATTTATAACATATGAAAGTAGGTTTTTACAAAAAAACTAATTTAGTATATAATCCACTTATTTATATAAATTTTTGATATACCCAATTGTGGAATGTATAATTTTTAAATAAAATTACAATATTTCGGTAATTTCAAATTTTAATATTCATAAAATCCACTATTGAAAGTTCTTAATAAATCTTTCTTCAACAAACAATAATATAAATAGTAAACATAATAGAAACTTCTTTTTACTATTCACCAAGAAAATAGTACAACACAAATTTCTGTATAAAAAAAGGATAACAAGTTTCTAAGGAGAGTCAATATAAAATATAACCTACACATAACTGAATAGCTTCGGTATGTTAAACTCATGATAAGAATTCAACATACGAGTAAAAACGATTCAATTTTAAATTCAGCACTTCAGGGTTACGCCACTGTTACGGTGTTTGTATTTCGATGCACGTAGGACACAAAAAGCCTTGCAATTTGATTGGTCCGTTTGGACGTTGCTGATCGCTGTTTAACTGTCCCATTCACATAGTTAGTGGTCATTTTATACATTTTGTGTCTGACCACCGCAGCATTGCTAAATGATGCTACCTACATACTAAAACGTGCGTCTCATGTCATTCACTGCATTTTGTTGGCAGTCTAAATAATTATCATCTAAACGACAGATATGTAACTCTCTGTAGGTATGCAATGTCTTTCTAAACTCGATTTGATTCTCTACATATGGATATCTATGGGTATGTAAATCTGTTACATTCTTGAAAAACATGCTTCCAACACGTACAATTCTAGGACAAGAAATTACAGATATCCATGCTCTTTGAATGACAAGGCTTTTAGCAGAAATATTTACAATTTTATTTAATTCGTTAAAAATAATTTAAAAAGTTACCTAATTTGATTATTGCAATGAAGTGCATTCTACCCCAGTAATACCACATTATTACTAAAAGTAAGATTTTTCTATTTTCTTATAGAAAACTGAAAATTTAATTGAAAATGGTTACACTTATTACAAATTTATAGATGAAATGCAATTAAAAGAAGTCCCGCCATCCAAAAAAGAAACTTACTATAGTTATATAAGCAAGTTAGTCTGCATAGTTGTTAGGCCTCCCTTCCTCAAAAGAAACCCAAACTGCCAATCGCATATGAAAATACTTTTTAACTTTCCATTTGTGCTTTAATTTATAACATCGGTGTACGATTTCTCATCATATCTAAAGAGCGGACTTTTATTTATTCAAATTACGATTATACAGTGTGTCCCAATTTCGATGCGCTCTATTGGGATCTCGGAAATTGTAAGAGATACGAAGTCGGTTAAATTAGAAAAGTTTTGGCTATTTTGGAGATCAGTTTACTTATGCTTTTGTTTTTTCAAAAAAGTTCACGGCTTACTAGATATTTCTTTTAAAGTGAAATATCTCAGGGACGAGCAAAAATAGAAAAGAACAGCAAAGAGGGTGTTTTAGAGAATTTATTTATTTTATTTTCGCAATTGTCTTTTGTTTTATTTCGGCGATGAAACGTAAATCTAAAATTTTTTCTAACGGAACGCCTACTTGATTTCCATATTACTGAACATGTGACATAGCTATTCTTTTGTTTTACCGAGTTAGGAAGTGAAAACCATTTTTCATCATAGTGTGCCATGACATCTAACACGCAAAGTCGTGGAGTTTTATCAAAGCAATTTATTTGTTATGCAAAAATTGCTAAAACAAAATAAATACGCTTTTATGGGGCATTAGATGCTTAGTTAATGCTATCTGTGAATGCTCAGTAAAGTATCTTAAAAGCCTCTTTTGTTTTGTTTTAGCAATTGTTACATAACAAATGTAATTTATCTGATAAAAACCAATGATTTTCATATGTTTAAAGCCTTGGCACACTAAGTGGGAAAAAGCTTTTTATTTCAAACAATAAGATAATTTCGTTTTTAGCAAATATCTAGTAAGCCGTGAACTTTTTTGAAAAAACAAAGGAATAAGTAAACTGATCTCCAAAATAGCCAAAACTTTTCTAATTTAACTGACTTCGTATCTCTTACAATTTCCGAGATCCCAATAGTGAGCATCGAAATTGGGATACACTGTATAATTATTAACAGCCTTCTGTGGAAAATAAAAGGAAAATAGGACAATCTCACCGTATCTAAAATGACGTTTTTATCTCAAACTATCTAACCAATCTTTTCAATTCTACAGAAACTGATACAAGTTTAGAAGTTTAGAAATATTTTTATTCTTGACAGTATTTTAGGTTAAGGTCGGAAGTATTTTGAAAATATTTTGAGTCTGTAGACTCTTTATCTGAACCCATCTGGTATCATAAGATTCAGATCTACTCAAATGAAACTATCACACGACGGAATTAATGGAAATAAACAGGTCGGATGTAAAACAAACGACCAAAGAAAATCCAAACGCATTCAAATACAGCATGCGGGTTTGCTCGCAATGAGGAGTTCAAGGCGCAACAGCTCTAATAATTTCAGTAGGCTATAAGGATTGGAGGCATGATCCTAAGCGAGATCTAGTTTATCTAACTTGGGTATGCAGACAAACTCTCCTTTTTAAATATCTTTAGACGTAAGCGTCCCATACTAGTTTATGTTTTCATTACGCTCAATAAAGAGTTTACAGTAAAGCTGGGCAAACTTAGCCATTTGGGCTAAATTGACTGGTATAACGACGGAGCGCTAAACTAACTACATTTTTTGATTTAACATTTAAATTTCTGTTGGAAGATTAATTTTTGCTGATAAAGTTGCCTTTTATACAAGCCAATTCGGAATCAGCATTTAAACTTGTCCACTTCTGATCTAGAACGTCGGATACTTATTCTAACATTTGGTTAAAGAGAAAGTTTGCAATAACGGAACAAACTCTACCCTATTATTATTTAGAACCGATTGCACCAGATAAGTAAAAGTGCAGAACTGACAATAAGTAAAGTTAATAGATTGGTTTGGACTATGAGAGAGACTTAAATAAATCTTAGTGTCAAGGTTATTCTACAGTATTCTATATCATGTGCACAATTATTTTAACAATTAATGAAAATATTACAGAGCTAGGGGAACAAACATCTAAAGGTGTACGTATAAGATACTTTACTTTACTTACCAACTGTATGCTGCCCAGACTGTAGTTTACAAAGAAACAGTCTTAAATGTCCCTACTCAATAGTTTATAGTTTAGATTCAAAATTAAAGTGGTCGTTCCAAGTTCTGTCTTTTATTTTTCCATATGAAAGTGCTCAACCTGATTTGTATACATAGATGGTAATGGAGGACAGAACCCGTTTTAAAGGTGTAGACCGACACGTTTTGTATTTACTTTTTTTAACAAGGTTAATGAAGTTTGAGACCCAAACTTTGCTCTCCGGAACTGATCCGTTGACTAGCCTATATCAACACGTGTTTGCATTTAGCTCTATTAAAATGGCTAACGGAAGTCCTTTCTGTTTTAAAGCAACAGCGACCTCGATTGGTGGATGTCGCGGACGACCATGCTCGTTTCTTCTTCAAAAGGGCTAAAAATAGAGGAGCACCATAGATCTGGAATTCTACCAAAGCCGGCATGCCGGAATAGCTTCAATAATAGAGGCAATCTTTCTTCCTTTCTTACAGGAAATAGTGAAGCTAAACTTTTCTTTCCTTAAGTAGCTTACGCTTTTTTTCATATCTCACAACTATGCCTTATCTAGGTACAAAAGCCGTTGTCGTACTATCATGATTCAAAATAAAGCTAATATTCGAAACCTAAATAATCTTAGAAATGAATACTGAATCTCCAAGTCACTGGTACTTTTCTGGTGTGCTGGACACGCTTGTTTTATATAAAGCTATACATTCTTTTCAGTCTCATATAACATGCGATCATTAAAATGTGAAGTTTTTCCGTAGGGCATAGCTTAGACACAACGCATGCCATCACATAACCTATAAACTGACGATTTTGCCTTGTTTCTAATGCAAACTGTAAATTTGATAGATAATTTTCCGGAATAAGCCAAGATATGATTTTCTCTTTCATAGTCTCTTGGGAACTTAAATTTTAATAATGGCATGTCACTCGTTTTTAACTTTTTAAAGGTTAGTGGAAGGCGAAGCTTGATTTTGGCCCACTGTAGGTGATTGGTAAAAGGTGTAGCCCAATTTCCGTTTGTATTTACCTCTTTTAAGAGGGTTAATGGAGAGGTGCAGCCCGACGTGTGTTCATATTCAGTTCTCTTAAAATAGTTACTGGAGGAAACGGCCCGATTCCTTTTTGATACAAATATTTAAGAAGTAGAACATTTAGGTGTTGTTTTACAAGTAGACTTTCAGAAATTATAGGTATAATTGATAGAAAAGAAAACCCAAGAGTTGAGTTTTTGATTAACCATATTAGAGAGCTAAATACGAAAACGAGTCAGACTGTGCCACTCGACGGGCAACCTTTGGTGTTTCAAGGTTTTCGTTCTCCATTAACTTTTGTAAAAGAAGTAGATGCAAACGCGAGTCGGGCAGCATCTCCCAACAGACTACCTGCCGTGGCCTAAAGTCGGACTGGCTAAAAGCAAATGCGATCTGGACTACCTCATGCGTCCTGAGGCAGTCGTCTCACTGGCTCTGATTCTAGCTGGCAAAAACTAAGCTGATGTTATTCATAAGTAGTGATGCTAATTTTATCAAGTGAAATACTCGAATATTAGCTAAAGCTCTAATTAACGGTTTGTCATGATTGAGCCATTCTTCATTTCACCAATCCCCATTTAGAGTATTTTGTTGTATAGGAACTATAACTATAATTTGCTTCAGTTGTTAATTTCTTTGTTCTAGGAGTACTTAATTATAGTGCGTTTCGGCTCCATTTGAAACTAACTTTTTACGTATAGGTACCCTATTCAAGTTGTTTTTGGATGAGACCTAGCTATCTATACAAATCTGACACTTTTAGTTGGGTGAATAAAATGCACAATCCTGTAAATAAAACTCTTTATTTTGCAATAACTTTGACATACCTTTTTGAAGTTTGAAGGTTATTTCTTTCATCATTTTATTGTTTAATATGTTGCCAGATATTTTTTAAAATTGCAGATGTCAGTATTTTTTGATTTGACTGTCTAATTTGTATGACGTAATCAAACAAACTAGATTACAATGCAAAAAATGCAACATTGTTAAGAATGTTATTTGGAAAGCATGCAGGGTTACCAATATAATTGAAATTCGGCCACACAACTTTCAACTGGACAAATTAAAAGCATGTAATCTAAAAACAAGGTAAATGTATTATACCATTAACCGCTTTAGGGATAACACCTGAGCTTTACAACCACAAGTAATAGAATTTAAATGGAAGGTAATTGAAAGACAATAACTTTCGACTTGTTTGGAATAAATTCTACTATTTAAGATTGGAAAACTTAAGTGTTATCTTATAATTAATCATTGGTGCATAAAGAGTCAGTTGCAAGTAGAACGGGCACGCACTGTAAAATCTGTAATTGGTTTCTTCCTACGTTTCAATATCTTTAAGCAACTACTCATCAAACATGACTAGATCTTAGGGCATAACTCCTAATTACAGTGAACAAGCTTAGAAGCATGAAAATGCTATACCTGTTCTTATAAATGTTTAAATTTAAGCTTTCGACGCATTAGAGAAAGCTGAAATAGATATTTTTCAACGAGGACCCAAAGTGATATTTTGTTCGCAAAATCACTTTGATCCTAGTTAAACACAGTATTCTTTTGGTAAACCTACTTACGAATTAAATAAAATATTGAAGATTTATATTTTTGGATATATGTGCATTGTCTGTTGCTTAGAAACAAAATAAAATTAGTCCGTAAAATATTAGCCGTCCCTAAATAAATTATTTTAGGGACTGAAAACAGCTATATAACACCTACTTTGAAAGTGAGTTTACCAAAAACAATTTTGAGTGCAGGTTGTCGTATATTTAGTATTTGTAGTGCAGTTTTTGAAGCTTCATTGCTATTGTTTCTGTAAAAGGTGTTATCTGCAGGTAATTATTGCGCTGGTGTCAAGCAGAATAGTACTAAGTGACTTAAAATGATTGATGACAGTTTGGATTTCTCGCAAAACAAAATTATTTTGAGAGTTGGTAGTAAACAAGAATATGATTACAAGAATAATGGTTATGTGGCATCTAGCAACACTGCCAACTCCAAGCCCCAAAAATCACTGAAAGGTTAACACGGGAAATTCAAATTGTCTTCAATCATTTTGGATCTCTTGGTATTACTTTATACGATATTTTGATCTGACAAACAATCGCCTTAAAAAATTTAAGGAAATCAGAATTTGAAAACTTGTTTAGATTGCCTGCAATTAAAACACTTGACCGATATTCTTACTTGATAAAAGCAATTCAGGTAATTCACTAGGTTCAGTTAATAGAGTGAATTTTATTGACCAATTATGCTCAACATATTTAAGTCTGATGGTACATTTTGATGCTTGTAAAGGAATTTTTGACAGTGTTGCTAAATAAATGTCTTGATTTAGGACTTTCTACATCGGTATATTTATCTTCTTCTTTCGCTTTGATTGTTTTGATCATAGGTGAGTGCCAAGAACTTTACGATGAGATATTTACAAGTTTACAGTCTTGGTATCATTTTCTTTTTTTTTCATCAGTAGGTAGTTTGCAGATTTCTAGTGGTCTAGCTATTGTGCCTTCTATAAGATGGTCCATTCCCTCTTACCTAGAACCTCGCTTGATTGACTTGTGCATGAATCTAGTAAAAACATTAATGTCTGTTGTTTGTAATGTTCATATTTAACCTCCATTCTAGCAATAACAGAAGGCAAATAATAACATTATGTATATGACAGTAAATTGTTTGCTGTTAATATCTCTCTTGTTAAATATTTTCCGAAACTACTAGAATTTCCTGTATCGTTCAGTTGAATTAGGACACCATTGATGTCAGACTTATGACTTCACCGACTTTTCTAAAAAGTATACAACTTATGTTTTTTGGAGTATCTTTGGAAAACGTATTGTGTTCTTCAAACTATGTACTTCTGAAATGAGTGTGGAGCATAGTATTGATTAGAGAGTACGAATTCGAATTATGTACTATCTGATATTAAGGAGATGATTAGCAAATTTCTAAATTTTGTCATTCCTAGTTTTAATTCTAAAGTGTCCGAACACTTAACACTCTTTTTAGAAAAATATTCTGTTCATTGTCATTTATCCAGATCAAGTTTTTCACTAGGATAGCTAATTCTATATCTAGATTGATAGTTCGCGTCTCTGGTAATCAAATATTGGGTTTTAAGTAGGAATAGAGATGGATTTGAAGAGGTTAATATTAATGCTTTTATGATTAACGTCATTTTGACATACACCAAATTCGAAAACTATTAAAGAGACGCTGCAACAACTGTTGTTAGTGACAATACAAAATAATTTAGGTTTGGTGTTGTACTAAATATCGCTTTTCTACACTTTTTTATGACAGCGTCTTGCGGAGTACTTGAGTAGATCTTAATGGAATATTTTTTCAAAAGATTGTACCAGTTCTATAGCATGAAAAGATAATTTCACAAACTTTAATTTCAGTTAAATGCTTTTCACTACATTAATCGTTTATCTAGACTAATCCACATTTCTTTCCCATATGCATTAGAGAGTGGTTGGCTACGTAAAAAAACAAAAGTATTGTTAAAAAATCTCTTTTTGAAAAAACTGGTTACTATGTGCAAAGTTATGTAAAATATTAGAATCAATTTAATACCATATACAGAAAATATCAACTTTCAGTGAATAAGTTCTAACTTGGCAATTATCCATAATAATGTACGCTATAAAAATACTAGGGTGACTGGAATATGCACTTAAAGTATCGTAAAATTATCAAAAAAAATTATTAAATTACCTAGGTAATTATAAATAATGCGATTATGTCAATTAGGAAATCATTAAATAATTAAACAGAAAATTAAAGCAATAGAGCTTATCGTGTTTTTACCGCCTTTCATTCGTTTGCTGTGTTAAAAGCAGGTAAGTAGAGGTGTACGACCGCAGCGCAAATAAAACACAAGGCTCAATATAAATTATTAGCATGACTCCGCGTTTAACAAACATCTAATTAATACGTTGCGTGAAGGCGACGGCCGAGCGCCGAAGGAATAAAAAGCTCTGATTGATGGGGACGTATTGCACATCGCTTACAGTTATACAGACAAGATCGTCATACAGGATTGATGAATGATGCTTATGCTAGAACTTAACTTTTTTGTTATTTTGAGAAAATGCTTCTTAACAATTCTACAAATGTGCAAAACGAATAGAATGGAAGAACAAGAATGGACAATGAAAATGTCGACTAATAATAGGGTGGGCTACAATATAAATAAATGACTAGTAGGTATCAATCGCAAATGTTAATTCGTTAGATTTGTAAGGTCTATAAAACAGAACTTGTTTCCTTATAATGACAAAGATGGTTCAGTGGGTTTTATATTTTCAAAGCAACGTGATCTACCCTATTACGAGTACATCTATAATTATAATTTTTTCAAGATAATATTTATTGTGATCATGTACACAAAGGAACCAAAGTATTACTTAGGATACCCATCGATTTAAATAAAAACAGTTTTACATCTACACACAATCCATTTTATAATTAATTGATCATGTCCTTAACCATCATACTTAAATAAGTATCACCTGTTACTAGTGCAAAACCAAACTACCCTTATAGGAATTCATCGCATAATCAGAAAGATATTTATTTTCCAGTGACAATACAAAAAGGCTTAGTAAATATAACAACGTAAGTAAGAACGTCAAGGATACTTTTGCATCTAAATAATTATATCCGAGCATTTGTTTATTAGATGCTAGATTCTGGTGGTGCCCTTAGACATTTGTTGGTATTATACTAGTCTGGGTCGTTCTCTGTACTCAGATAACTTTGACATTCTGGTATTAATTTCGATTCTTATCCAGATTGTTCTGGTCTTGTTATATTAATACATGATTCTGCTTGATTTGCAAACATAGTTTAGTTCGTATTCCAAAAACCATCTAGCTGTTACACCTCGATAGATGTCTTAATTACTAGTAGGTGTGTAATGTAGTTATCTAGCGTCATAATTATTTTACAAAGCAGAAGATTCCTTTACCAAAGCGGATGCTTCCCTAAGAAATTTTAAAAAACAGAAGAGCAAACGACTTTAAAATTTAATAACAGCAAAGTAGTTATTCATACAGTTTCAATATTTATATAGTCATTACTATTCAAGCTTTACCAAAACTTCCAACATATGTACCTGAATCTGAACGTTTAATCTGCTTATTAATTTAAATTGGAGGCATCGCTTGCAGATACATAGCTAAGTATTAGGCATTCATTAAAAACATATTTCTTGTACTATGTTTATGGAAAGAGTATATAGTAAATAATATTCTAAAACTTAATGGCTTCCGGATTTCTAGAGAACGGTTTGTCTGTTAGGTGTTAGCAGAAATCAATAATTAGAAGGAAGATAGCATAGAAAAACCTTTTATGTTTTTATTAGTTATGGTTTAATAGAGCTCAGTTATAGTTTTGATTTGCCAACCAGAAAAATGTTAATCAAATAGCATTAAGTTTTGATCTTACGTCTTTGGCATAATTCAAATCAAACTGTCTGCATTATGATATCCATAGACTTAATTATGTTTGTTTATTTTAAGATGATATTAGTAAACACTGATTTTGAGTAAAAGGTCCCAGAAAAACTTATCAAACGGGGTTGTCTTAAAAACTTGGGATTTCACAAATAGCAGGAAAAGTAAAATAGTTTTATTATTTAATCAATTTTTTTAATATTAGTCTTATATGCTCTTCCCTAGGTTTGAATTTACGAGAAACTCAATTCAAATTTGTACAACACCCAGCTTATATAGTTGCAACCATTTCCAAGACCGACGGATTTTCCGCTGTACCAAGAACTATATTGCAAAAATAAAAATATACTGGAACTGTCAAGTCAATGTCTTCTTGTTGGTTTTTTGATATTGTCACATTAATTACATCTAGTTTTGCCTTTTCTTTTTTTACTTTAACTTTGACTGTGCTTTTAATGCCAGTTTCAATTGCAAATGGGCATGCTTTCAGCTTTAAGACCGTTTTTCAGTTATTATTCCCATTTTTAAGTGTCTGTTCTTCTGATATTACATTTTTTGTCAGAACAAGAAAAAAACCTTACTTTGGCCACCACCTAATTAATCATTAATCGTTTTTAAATTAAAAGTGCACGAAACAGTACCACATAGTTAAGCCGCCAGTATTATATGTGTCAGAGACTTGGAAAAAGAACAATGCATGTTGTGGTAAATAAAAATAGTTGCTGAAGACTATGAACGAACTAAGAATTAAAAAAACTTTTCGAAGAATCTAATATATCAGATGAACAAAATTTCTAGGACAGTCTTGTTGGATGTAGTGTCAAAGATAGGCAAAAACATGCAAAAAAGTAGGATAAGATGACGACAGTAAGTTTTGGAATTTTTTATTAACCTTTAGCATCGACTAAGAGTATCAGTTTTTTTTCAGAATATTTTTAAAGTGTCGCAGTCTTATTTTTCACTTGTCGTTATCTTGTCCTCTCTGTCGATAAGTTGACTTTACTAGGAAGGCGAAAAGTAAGCCAAGAGAATAAACAGAATTATGAAATATTATACTGAATTGAATATATTTCCGCCGGTTTGACAAACCCGGTGCATGCGGTACGATCCCATTGTTTACATATGGAGCAGACGCACCATGTTACTTCAGCGCAAATAACACAGAGTGCTTCATCATCGTCTTCTGCAAAATAATATTCCTTATCCTCTTCTCTACTATATAATAGAAGTCGAAGAGTCCGAGGAGTCTTCGTTTATTTTTAACGGGATAACTTGTGATATACAGCGAGGACGTTTTTTCCCTTCGTTTTCTTTTTCTTTAAATACAGCTTTAGGCAGACTGAAAAATGATCTTACCTCAGAGATTTAGCTGCTTCTATATTTACAATAGCAGTGATAATTTTAGGAAAGACTCAGCTGCCGCAGTTTTCCCACCATCGGGTTCAAAAGATTTTGCCACTTTTATGATGCTATCGACGGCTCAAAGTCTAGTTCGCTAAAAATTTGACAGTTCAAGGAAACTAGTCCAGTAGCCTTGAAGCCTTGTACAGCATTAGTTGCAGTTGCAAACTTGCTGTACACGTCATTAAAAAATCCAGCAACATCTGTGATAGTAATTGTTCGTCCTGGAGTGGGTCTCATCAACATTGTAGATCTGAAGTTGCTTTTCTCAACCAAAAGTTCTTTCTATGTGGTAAAAATGCTTGCACATTAGTTTCATTGAAACAGTTAATCTGGATGGTTTTCTAAGAAATAAATTTTGTCTTAAAATTCTGGCTAAAATCTATGGAAGAGGAAGAGGAATTTTTAAAGCTTCGGCGTAATCAAAGGCAATTTTTGAAAATTGTTTGCTCTTGCGCAAGTCCTGCAAAAACGTTTAAAAGCTGTCTGAATGTAACTTCTGTAGCTTCTTTCCATGTCTTGGCCGTCTATGCCTTTTTCTTTGGTATATTTTGGACATGCTGATGTCATAAATATTTGTAGGTTAAGGGTTTGCATTTGTTTCATTTTTCTAAATAAACATGAGTTGTCAATATAAGCAGTAATTTTTGGTTTTAGATTGTAAACCTGAATTTGCTATACGTCTGTTGTGTACTGCAATAGTTTTGTAAAACCAAAGCCTACTCTAAATTCTATAATAAAAAGATAGATTACAAAAACATCAACAAATTAAGTTTTAATTTTATACGAGATACTACCCAGAATTTTCCAGAATTTGAGCAAGTAGTGGTACGAAGTTTCGACCATTAATCTGCCAACTGACGTCCTTTTGAGTACACGTGTTTTGGAGTTTCGGTTCGTTTCTTTACACCACCTTCCTGTGTTTCTGCAAATGTCGAAATGACTGACGTCAAAAATCAAAGAACTCGCATTAAATTTTGTTTCAAGCTTAAGAAAACTGCAGCTGAAACCTATCGAATGCTATGGAAAGCTTTTGACCAAGTTTTAAGCAGCCAAGCGACAACATTTGGGTGTTAAGGCAGTTCAAAGAAGATCGCGCATCGGTGGAAGATGACAAATATTCGGATCGAACATCATCATCCACAACTTTCGAAATTATCGCAAAAGTGCGTGAAGTCATCCGTGAAGATGTGAGGCTCAAACGGCCTGACATGTGGAGCACCGGAAAATGGTTACTGCATCATGATCAAAGTGCGGTAACACTTAGGTGATGATGCAGTAAAGTTGTTCGTATACTCGACTGCAGGTTCTATAAAAATGTTGCGGTTTTCGACAATTTGGCTGAACAATCATACATATGCAATTTTCATAAGATAATGACGTGTCGAAATTCTTAATTGTGTAAACCTTAGTTAACGTTGCACCGCTGACGCATCAACTAACCTCTATTACTGTTTGATAATGATGTGCCCGCACACTCTTCGCTCATTGTCATGGACTTCCTGACAAGTTATAACATGACCACCGTTCGTTCCGCATCCCCCATACTCGCCTGATCTAGCCCCATGCAACTTCTACTTCTTCAAATGAAACTTGGATTCAGAGAGTGTCGTTTTGACTTTCTTGAAGAGATCCAAGCGGAAACACAGCAGATACTGAACACATTAAAGCTTGAAGACTTCCGTGAGTGCTTTCAAGAATGGGAAAGTCGCTGATATTGTATTCAAGGCCAGGGTGACTAGCTTGAGGGTGATGGTAGAAATTAGAAGTTAACTTAAGTGTTTATGTTTTTATGAGCATATTCTAGGAAATTCTGGGTACTACATTGTATTTTAATTATTTGTAACGGGTTGGTTAGGTCCTTTTTATTAAATAAATATATCAAGGTTATTGTTTCTGTTATTACTCACGGCCGTAGGAGGTCAGGTCTCCATTTTGTTTTGGAGAGTTGGAATTTCCTGAAACTTGGACGTTAAACCTATATCAGTGAGAGCTTCAAAGTAAGCTATTACACAAGTACCCTTTGTATTTAAACTTTTTTACGAAATGGTGTCCTGATGCCATCTTGAGATTTGGAACAAAAATTTCTTTCTTAAAATATTGTTGATAAATAAATAAAACCGACGTGTTTGAGTATTCTTCCGAAAAATTAAAAATAACGCCATAAATAAATTTGTGCCTTACTTTTTTTACACACTGTATATTATTATAATTAAAGAATTTATTATATTATACTTACAATTGTATAATAAATGAAAAATATTTAATAAATAATGAGTATTTTTATTGTATAAACTTATAAAAAGTAAAGGAAAATATTTTAGAAAAGTTTTTTAAATTTTGTTTGTAAATAGTAACAAAAATAAGAAAAAATGCGTTCATCTATAAAATAAAACGGCAGCAATGTGAAGAAAAGGTTTTTTCCAACCTGTAGTTTATTGGATAATTGAAGTGCTTATAAAATTCTGAATACAGTATTACTTTTAGTTTTTCAATTGAACAATAAATAAGGTCATAATTTTATCAAAGATTAGATTACCAAAAGTAGACTGTAAAAATGCAAAAAAACAAAATATTTGTAGATTGAGTTGGGCATCGAAACTGTTAAGGACAATTGACATTTAATCTTAGGTGTGAAAATGTTGTGGAAAATTCGATCTTACTCAAAAAGAGCGAACGTTATGAGAAAATGCACAGGTAATTCTTGTTGCTAAGTTGAGAGAAGGTATAACAAAACTGTTCTCATTTACAGCAGCATAAAACCTCACTCTATGCGCCCTTCTCTTCTAATAAGGGTAATTGAGCGTTGCAAAAATGTTTAAATAATTAGTGGATACAATAATAGTAATGACCATATAGAAACTTGCATTTTGATAGCTTATGGCGATGCCGTTTCTGAAATGTTAAAGAAGTAGGAAATTTTTAGTAACTGCTCTCGAAAGCGACGCATTTTTATTATTTCTGGCCGATAAAATACTTTATAAACAATAAGTTTGAAGGGTTTCATACTTTTAGTTTCATTAGTGCCCTTTACCTCATTGACTTTTCATCTATAGAAAATTGCTCAAGAAACAGCATTATTTTTATTTGCTAGGATATTATTTCTGACAACTTGTGAAAATTCTTAAAGTGGCATAGCTGTCTTTATTGAAGAATTAAATTGGCCTTCTCACATGTTTTTATTTTTTAGCTTATTGCTCAACTTAAAAGGAAAGTTCAAGTATACTAGATTAGCAGGTTTGAAACGAATACTTCTTCGGCTTTAATTAATAAAAATATCCATTAATTTTTTTATTTTTTATTTTAAATGTACAGTCTCGAGTAAGAAGAATTTACAATAAAATTCCGAATGTTACTAATGGAATTGTGTAACAATATAAAATACTACGACAAAAACCACATCCTTCTCTTTCAAGATCGTGACATGAACTAATACGTTTCTGTCAACAATATAAGGTAAGGTGACCTTTTCCGCAACTTCTCATGGTTTTTAAATGACAATTTCGCTGTATAAAACCTTTACAAAATCTTAGTTGGCTAATAGACTACATGATAACTATTATTATCCTAGAGTTTAATAGATTAAAAGATTATAATACCACTAATTTGAATAATAAATTTAGCAAACAGTTTGAAGTCTCTTTTTGTTTCTGTTTGTAAATGAAAAATGTCTGTAAATGTTTGTGACAGTGAGATATCGATGTAAGGAGGAATTTTTGTTATCTCAGTTAAACCATTTAATTACATGGATTAGTCAGCACGACGTTACCAAACGAGGATATCCTTGGAGTGCTAACTTCAATTTACATTATTAGGCCTGAACTGTGATCTTGGAAAGTTATAACTAAACGAATTAAGTTTCTAATCTGCGAGAACTTTTATATAACGAAGCTACATAATGGATGTTATAAACACAATGATATTTTTACGCAAATCTACAAAGTTCTTTCTTAATTGAATAAAAGCACTAGAAAGCAAAGTGTTATTCGAAAAAAGTGTTTCAGTTTTGAGTTACATGAAGCAAATTAATATGTCTAATTTGTCTTAAAGAGGTTTCTGTTCTGTAAATAACTAATAAATTTAATGATGTCTGTCAGTAGTACCAAAAGAACCTCTAAGTAAACACGAAATAATGGATGACGGCTCTTTTAATTTAAATTATGTAAATTTGAAACTTTAAATCTCAATTCAAATTTTTCTCTATAAAACAAGTCTAGAATCAATGTTCTCGTGTGTGATGAACCCGAATACCAGTCTAATTGTAATTTATAAAGATCATCAACACGTAAATGTATAAAAATATATCTTAAAAAATTAATTTGTTGACATACAGAATGTTTGTAGTAGTTATGAATAGTTTCGACCCTTTTTAAGTAAAACGACTTTTCTTAAACAGCAAGAATACATTTACCTAATTCCAAAATATACGTTATTAATGATTCCTAATTGTAGTAGTAGAGTTTTAACTGTCATACGGTAATATTATAGCACAACGTGAAAAATGACTGCCCATATTGAAAGACTTTTTTATCTGAAAAGTTTGGCTAAAGAAATCAGAACTAGTTAAAGGCAGAGCAGAGGTAATAAATTTCTCATAGTTGGAAAAAGTATCAAAATTACTTAGCTACTTAGTGTTAGTCTAACTCTAATATGAAAAGATATCGTTTACTGTTTCAAATTTAGAAAATGGATAAATAAAATTTAAAATAAATAAAAATATGAGAAACTCAGATATATAAAAGTACGTAACACAAAAGGCCTTGAATGATTGATTCTACGTAGGAGAAAATTTCTTGAAAACTGATAAGGTCTGTGGTACTCTAGATCATTGATAGACAAAGAAAATATTTTTATTTATATTTGATAAAATTCGATGATTTCATGTGTTTATTTCTTTTTGCCAACGCAGGAAAAATTAATAACGGTTGCTGCCATAAATTGTTTTGAAAATAATTTCACTATTTAACACATAAATGATGTCATTCTGGTGCAAGATCGTATACAAATAGCCCTTGTTCTTGTAGCTGAAGGTTAAGGTCGTTTGAGAACACTAACCAAAGAAGTGGCGTTGAGAAATAAATCAAAATAGAAAAATAAAGACAGAAGGAATTTAATGAACTACTTGTATATGAGACAAGCACACAATACTACATTCAATTCTATTTCAAAAAGTCATTTAATTAGTTTCAATCCCATACTTTTTATAATTGTGCAGTCTCAATTCTCAATATGCGTGATGAGAAGTTACCAAGATATTAATCAAAAGAAGAAGAATCTTATTTATACCGGTCAAGCAATATTGGCAGAGTACTGACAGTATAACCAATGACGGTATAGGTGAGTTGGAAAAAAATTAAAAACTCTTAGAAAAGAAATAAAAAAAAATAGAACAGACGTCGATGTAATACACATTAAGTACTCAAAGCACATCAGACTCAAGCAGAATGGTGACAGTAGATATATCATTAAACAAACATTCAAGTAACACAATAGCAGGCTATATGGTAGAACTAAAAACTAAACCAAAAGATACAGATTTGATACAAATTCAAGTCCATAGCTACAAATAACTATGTAACAAAAAAAAAATAAATTGAAGAAGTATATGAAGAACTAAGAAATTACTGAAATATTTAGAAAAAGACTGGAACGCGGAAAAAGGAGAACATCTAAAAAAAGAAAAAAATAAGGTATTACCCTACGTCTACTCCAGAGGTGTATATAATTTGTATAAAAGAAAACTTATTGGAGAAAACTTTGAAGGAGAAATTTAACTAAATAATTTGAATTATATAGTTAGAGTTGCAAAATATGCAAAAGTGTTTTATTGTTATCACGAGCCAATACGGCCCTTGGGAGCAAGTTTGCCCACTCCTAGGCTATGCAATAGGAATGATAGAGAAGAAACTAGTAAAATTCTGTAGTTCTTATTATAGCTAACTAATTGTAAATTCCTGTACTACGCCAGAGGACGACATTGAAAAATTCCAAATACATCACAACGCAGTTAAGCAAAGATACACAAGTCAAGTCAAAAATTGCCTTGGTTCAAACGTCGATAGTGACTACGACATTGTAATGATAAATTGCAAAATGATGCTCAAAAAATTGAGAAAAAGAGAAAAAAAAATAGTAAAACAGAAGAATTAGAGAACAAAGATTGGAAACACAAAATGTAGTGGAATCTTGCTTGATCTATTGTTGTTTTTAACTACCTCTATTAGAAATTTAATATTTTATTGTCAAAAAAGCAAAGCTTGTAGTTGACAGCCTTAACTCGTATAAACGCTGTGAAGACTAGCTTTGGAGGCTCATTAACAGATCTGGCAACATTACTTGTAGTAGCTATTAACCCTCTCTTACTCCATTTTGACAAAATCCCACGCCGTGTTTTGTTTGATGATTTTTGCCAACGGTTATTTAAAAAAAAAAGATATCAGTTAATGAATGTGAAGAATCTAGAATAATAAAATTTTCTTTCACACACCTCAAAGATCTTGATAAAAATAATTCCAAAAAGAATGAAAAAGAACATGAAACCTGCGAATAACTAATTCAGGTACTGATGATAGATGTAGTCTATCTTGTGCTGTTTACAGTTCTGCGTTTACACTGATTTTTATGTATTATTCTTGAATTTGGCTTTCTAAATGTGGACTATGCCAAAGTATTGTGCTATTGATTTCAGATCTGCCAGTTCTGTCTTTTTCATGGTATTCCCACACTAGTTAGTATCTAGGTTTAGCTAGTTCTGCTTATAAACATCTACAGTGGTTTGTAAAAGAGTGTTGTACTATTCAGATTTAAATTCTTAGCAAAAAAAAAACCTGTAATAGGTAACTGTTTGGGTTTAAAGTCTGCAAAGCAGATTTAAATTCTTGGATAAAACTACTGTCATTTGTATCCGATTGTTATTTAAATGCATTGGACTTTCACAAAATGCAGTTTAATATCAAAGAGTGTGCAGAAATAATTTTTGTACACAGCTTTGATAACGGGAATGCTTTAGAAGCCTGTCGCGAACATCAGATGAGATTCTTAAACAGACGTCAAACACCTCACAGTGTATGACTCAGCAATATAATTTTGCACAAGAATAAAAGAAAATCATTAATGCAGTGCTTAACTAACCAAACCTCAGCATTAAATGAATTGAAACACTTCTGCAAGTAAACTTTGAAGAACTTGAAATCGAATAGTCTTACACCCTAAAGATGCATCACTTACATCTAGGAGGTGAAATGCAACGATTTGCGTTTTCTTGACAATATGAGCAAAATCCAAATTTAAACAATTTAGGATTATGCTCAGACAGAACTACTTTTACCAGAGATGGTATGTATGGTCATCAGAAAAGCTGGTTTTCAACAAAGATCTTCATCAGTTTAATACATGGTACCTATAGAATTTTCAAAGGGTTAATACTACTCAAATTGTGATCTTGATAAGCTTATTGATTTCATACAGTTAAAATTTGAGTTTTATTTAGCGGTTTTACAAAATATACTATAGTACACCACTACCTATATCAAGATAAGTTGTTGAATATTCTAATAATTTGATATTTTGTTATGTTTAAACCCCGACAAAGACAAAACTAGAAGCAATACCAAATTAGCAAAATAAGTGAAAGTGTAAAACGTACAGAAATAACTTTTTCTGTTTCGAAACCACGTAGCAAAGTATTGTTATTTCAAAAACAGATAGTGTCAAGATGTAAAAAAGAGAAAGAGATCAAGTAGATACTTTCCAAACTCTTTGTTTTCTCATGTTTGTAATGATTTCTTCCCAACTAGTATTGAATTGGAAATCTCCTTTAAATCAAGTGGTTAGTACTGTTCAGTTTTACCTTGAACTGCCTTCCTCTTAAGAATTAAGTTGCTGTTGTTTCATCATATGAATCATTTAAGCACCGGGTAACACTGAAGCTTTGAGCGAACTCATGCATCTATTGATTGATTTCCTCATTTTTGATCATTTTTCTTCATTAGTTTTTTTCTGTTCATTTGATTGGCTATGATGATCTTGTCACAAAGGATTCGTTTTTCCTACCCCAAATTGCATTTTTGCATTTCATTCTTCAGATTGATCAGATCTTTTTTTGGACGGTGTTGATTTTATTAAAATAAAACTTTTTCTTCTTCAGATTGTGACACTTCTATTCGGAGAAATCTTTTATTTTTAAAATTATACTGAGTTTACCTGAAAAATATCGCTTTCTAAGGATGCCTAATCTAGTTTGTCTTATTCAAACTTTCTCTATGTCTGAGTCTTTTTGTAGACTTTCCTATTATATCTGTACTATCTCAATACTAGTCTAGGTCGAAAACTTTATTAGGCAAGGTCAGCTGCCAAAAAGCTCCAAAGACTATTAGTCATTATTTTATTTCATCTACATAGTGGTACCTGCTTAACAGTCATTTTTTAGTTGTTCAGTTCTGTGAAGCTACATACTACTACATCAAATCGGAACTGTAACTAGAAGGCTTGAATAGATGAGCGACTGCGATATATTTGGCTCTCGTCTAAAAGGAGTGCCGTTTG
This sequence comes from Ignelater luminosus, assembly GCA_011009095.1. Lineage (NCBI taxonomy): Eukaryota > Metazoa > Arthropoda > Insecta > Coleoptera > Elateridae > Ignelater > Ignelater luminosus. Next base: position 50,083 of record VTPC01002856.1, on the reverse strand, counting down.
CTAACACTAATTTTGGGGTCACTAAAACAGTATTAGAGTACAACTGTATTTCCTACAAGCATGCCCGTCAATACTACCATGTTCCATGCATATGATACTAATAATTGACTTTTACAATTAGTTCACTAACTGCTAATCAGAAAAACTATTTTTTGCAAAAATATTAGAATGAGTTATTTCCTTGTCTAAGGACAACAAAAATATTTTTTGGTTTACTTAGTCTTTTTATTACTAAATCATAGTCTTCTTCAGTTTCCTTCTTTCTGTTAATCTGAATATCGCTGCCGGCTTTATAATCACTAGGCAGTTTTATGCATTGTTTTACAGTCATGAACAAATGAATTAAATTATAAAAACATATACAGTCCAAACTTTAATAAAATTAAATAATTAGATAAAAAAATTAAAATCTAAAAAAAACTTTACGTTTATTTTATTTTGCTATCTACCAATCTACAGCAAAGTAATTCATCTGGTACAAAAAAATAATCTGAATTAGTTCGCGATACGGCCCTGTCAATTTATCTCTATAGATTGTGTATAAAAAATATCGAGATTTAGTTAGGCTATAAATATTGTCCGGTAGCATTCCTGAATGAACGGCAGGCTGTTCCAACATGTCCGCCGTCAGCCGGTCATAATGAATGAGGACTAGCAGAGCAGAATTAAACCACCGACCGCACAATCTGTAATTACAATAAACAGATCTTTTCACTTTGTTTCTTGGACATGACAGCTTGTTGCTATTGCAGAATAGGCATAAATATGTCTTATATAGTCTAACCAACTATTCCGTTAGAATTTATTTTTTCTACTACTAGAAACGATATTCTTTTAAATTCATTGACTAAGCGTTTAAGAGCAGTTATTTAGAAATAATAATAATAATAAATTTTCAATATTTATAGGAACATCTCACATAAGTATTGTTTCTTTCTGCACGTTAGAATTTAAAAGAAAACAAGCACACACCTTGTTACCAAATAAAAGTTGTAGACGCATTAATGAATGAAGGTATATGAATGAATTCTCCTACTCATGTATTTATGGGACGGCATATAAATCGTGTATAAATTTATTCAGATAGAAGAAGAAAAAGCTTTTTTGTTCTTTTTTGATTTGGAGTCTACGGTCCATTAAGTTGCATTAAAGTTTTTACTGGTAACACTTCAGCATTTATGTGTTAAGAGAAGTCATTTATTATGGTAGCTCGTATGTAATTATGTTCATAAAATCAGTGTTAGAATATACTTAATATTAAAATCATGGCAATTTAATGTGAATTAACTGCAGCAACTAACATAAGTGCTATGAAAGAAAAATGCCAAGTATCTATTTGCAAAATGGTCAGATGCATGTAGACATTTAGATGAAACATTACTAACAGACAAGTTTTGCGTCATTCACAAATTAATTTATAGCTAAAAAGATTGATTTCGTTCAATTCTAGTAGAAAAATGACACCGGATTCCTAAAATTTCACAAAACACGAGTAATTTACGTAATTACCTGTATTTCGTAAGTAGTAGTATATTACAGCATAGAAGTTTGTTTTTAAGAACTTGTTTCTTTCAGTTTCGTACCTATTACCACTGTAAAGTGGCGTACCTAAAACACCACAAGAATAGCTTCATTACGTTTTGACTCACGTCTATAGTTTTTCTAGATATTCCAGGCTTTAAATGTGATTTTCTGTTTATGTGGCAGAATTTTAACTTCTGCATTCTAAGGGAATATGCTTTAGTGCCACCAGTTACCCGACATGTCTCACATATAGAGACTGGGTTTTCCTTCAGTAAGTGAAAATGCGTGCGTCTGGTATGTTCTATTTTCAATTTTGTTAACACAGCCTGTTTTTTACGAGTTGATGTGTAGCTGTCTCATCCCATTTACCAAAAATGTTCCACATTTTTTTCAAAGTAACTTTTTACATTTTAGCATTGTGTGAGACTTCGCTGTCTATGGTATATTTTGCCACTTGATCTTCACATTTATTTTTTGAGATACCAGAACGAACGGGTATTCAGACAAGATATAATGCCTTTCTTGAAAATGTAGAAGAGTCAAGATTGTCTGTGCAATAGAATCAGATTGATTAAGTGCGAATTGTTGCACTATTTGAATTCTGGAATTCATCTGTGTATAAATCTATTGGAAGAAACTAAAATTTGTTTAGGTTAGAAAGTTGGTGGAACTGTAGACAATATTACCATAGTTGATCTTCAGAGTGTCAGAAATCTACACATTTTTAAAAGAATCTCTCTATTAGATTTCCAAATTACATTTATTAGCCATACATTGTAAAAAATCAATTATGTGCTTATAATTTGTAGACCTTTCAAATAAGATACTTGAGGGTACACTAATTTTAAAATGAATAAAACCACTAAATCGTTTGTATGGGTAAACATTAAAATTTCTTTTTCCCTTCGGTCGTCAAATAGTAAACTTAAAAGGTAAAGTAGCAAAGAACCATAAATGCAAAAGCGCTTAGCACTAGCTAAGTAAAAGATGGCAGGAACAAAACAGACGACTTAGCAACTTCTGAGCGGAGGCTGATTGCAGTGTAAAGAATCCATGATCGTGATGGACTTAGTATACAAGCTTGCTTGCCTATCTGAGTTAGGTGTCTAGAAGTTTGTTCGTTGTAAAGCTAAGAGCCAAACGACATCCAGTCAGCCCAATCATGCAAAATGAAATAGTAATTATAGCAAGTTACAGCCTAAACAATAATAATGCTAAACGGCTCTTTCCAAAAGTTGGTGAAGACGGACTCTTCTGACCTGAAACAGAAAAGACGATACAACGGAAACTGGCCCTGACGTTATTTAAGTAGGTGTGTTTGTACACTTTTTCCGACGGGAGTAAACTATCTAACTGAAGCCTCCCTCTATATAGATTTTCTTGCCTTTTTGTCAAAGACGCTGCCTATGGCATGGTTTGATTCTATAGAAACATTGATGTCGGTCAATAAGCAATAAGCGGGAGGATGAAAGTTTTGTATGTGTTATAAGTGCCCGCGGATGGCAGCCTGAATTCGTTTACAAATCACACATACAATACGGATATAGATACAGATAGAACATCTCTTTCTTGGAACTTACGACTTGTGGTTCTGTAGGGATATTAAAATAGGATATCCTGGGTTTCATTGCGGTTAGCTTTAATCTTCTATAGCGGAAACCAACCCTCTAGCTGAGCTAGTGCTCGAGCCACGTAGCAGGACTCAACTGTAATAGTCATTGCCGTGATCCCAAGGTCGGTATCATCAGCAAACTGGGTGATGCGGGCGTCGTTTGAAACATAGTAAAGTCGGGGGATGTCGTGGCAATGGCAATATTATAGCCAGAAGGATTGCAGAAAGCGTCAAACTGTATGATTGGATTTGAGAGTCTGCCTCCAACTCGGATTTGATGTTGACGGTGGAATAAGAAACTAATAATGATTCTGACGAAACCAGCTGAGATTTGTAAGTTTAAGAACTTATGAATAACCTTCATGTGTCAGACCTTGCAAAATCACGATATCGAAAAAAAATTTGCTGTATTGAAGGATTGCTGTGTAGTATAAGCAGCGGATAGGTGATGACTCTCCTCTTTGGAACCTGAATTTGCCATTTTCTAGCCACATCGCAGGCAGCAGTTATAGATGTTGGTTAGGAGTTGGATGGCCTCTGGGTGGAAGTGGTGAACTATTCTTCTCGGGGGCAGGAACTTGGTACACTTGTCGAAAAAATTAGCGAAGATCTGAGCTTGCACTTGGAGATCTGAGGTAACTTTTGTTTTTGTAGAGGTGGGGTACTTGGTTAGACTTTCTTTGTCCTATCATGACTTTCAGGACTGTTCCAAAATCTAATATCGTGTGCAGACGTGATGTTATGGGAGGGGATGTGGTTTTAGAACTTTTGTCAGTTGGTAATAATAAATGTCCTCTTAAAACCATTCGTTTCGATTCTGTACATTGCTCCTGCCAACGTCTAATTACTGAACTGAGAAGTTACGTGATTTTTCTCGATTCAACGGACTATTACCAAACGATTGTAACCAATATGTAGATACTGCACAACTTTTACTAGAGTTTATTAAGGTAGCAATATCCTGAAGTGGACTCATTACTGAAGTTACAACAAATGCAAGTTTTAACACGTTTCCTTGAAATTGAAATATTTAGGACAGATTAATTGTTACTGAACTGAACTAAAATATAATTTTCATTGTTTTCATATCCAGTAGGTAATATTGCATTAAATTTCTTAAACGCTACCGTCAGTTCCGTCGGATACTAGTAAGAATTATTTAGTATATCTCTCCTGTAGGACTTTTTTTATTTCTTATCCTTACTGCAATTATTTGTACTAATTTGATGTTTCAATTATTAAAATGCATTCTTTCATTATAATTAGTTAGTTTGGTTTTTACCATATCTATTCTTAGTTGTTAAGGCAAGGGTGGGCATCTAAACTTTACTTTTGTTTTTTAATTAAATCTAGATCAGACTAAAAAAACATTTTAAATTTTAAGAAAGATTTTGGAACGGTAGGTTCATTATAAAACCAAGAAGCATTGTGCACTGGCAGAAAAAAAAGAAAAATAAAAGAAATTAAAGAGCGGTAACTGGTAGCCGATGGCTGACGTGTGTAGATATCTATAGATCAGGCTTTAGGCCGAATACATTGCTAGAACCGCTTTGGAGCGACGACTTTCCGATCGGATTTTGTATATTGGAAAACAATAAGAGCAAAATACCTGACAAACAGGTCCGGAATGATGAGAATAAAAAACTCTCGATGTGTGAGTGTGTGTGTGTGTGTTGGTACACTCCGTCAAGAAGAAAGAATATACACACTGCTTTAAAATTTAAATTTCTCTGTGACTGTCATATTTTTTATAAAAGGTTGCTAATGGCCGTACTTAAATTTTATTTAAAAATATTTTTTCTTAAACTATTTTGTTAAGTGCTGTTACTTGTGTAAACATGGAAATACAGATGGTTTGATTTGATTATTAATCAGATTTAGAAGACGTTATCTCTCTGTTATGCAGATATTAACATGTATTTGAGATAGAAACATTTCCTTTTGCGGCCAATACAAAAAATAAGAATGCTGCTAAATTATCTTAATATACACAACATAGTAATTAACGGATTATGATGCAAATAAGTAATTCATTAACGATGTGAAAACATGCTTACTAATTTTTTCGCCCACTAGAAATTCTCTTCGATTACATAATAATATCCACAGCCAGAAATGCTCTGGGTAATTCCTTTTGGAGATATAAACATGACTTCAAATGATATCTTTAACACAAATTAAAATTAAAAGAGCTCTTTAAATCTAATGACCAAAACAGTACCTTTTTACAAACCTGCAATTCTTACAGTTTTTATTTACGAAATTATAGTTCCTGTGTAAAATTATAGTAATAAGGACTAGGTGTAATCAAATAAACATTAACAATCAGGAATAAATGTAAAAAATTCTGGAAATTATAAATTGTTTAACAAAGTGGTCGTGTTCCTGAATTACAGATAGTACTTAACTCAAAATTAAAATTCTTGCTTTCACTTTTTATTTGAGGTAGTTTTATTTTTACTTTCCCATACCGCAAGGTATAAGGAAAGTATTAGTCATAGAAAAAGTGGTTTCAAGTATGGTATTATCGATTGCAATCAATATCAAGACTTAAATAACTTTTAGCCTGATAAGACGAAAAAAATAGAAAATGTCGATCAAAGAAAAACTAGCTTCGAAAAGAATTTTTGAGTCAGAAAATTGAATTTGATTTGGAAAAAACAAATTAAGTTCTGGTTTCTAGCTTTTAACAACTTTGCCTGTTGTTTAATATCGATACTGAAAGATTTTCGTTTTCTTTAATTTGAAACTGTCTAAAATTGATGAAAATCTGTCATAGCATATTCATTATCACCCTTTTTCGTTTTTTTGGAATTTTACTCTTAGTTCTGCTTGGATTGTCCTTGCAATTATAACTTTTGGGCTTTAGAAATTAAACGAATTAGTTTAAATAATTTAAGAAATTTTTTCTTGAGAATAGGCCCTCCTATCACAGACCTGGAAAGGGGCGATGATGACTGCCTTTTAGTTTACCAACTTCAGGAGTGCTTACATCAGTGCTACTTCTTTGGGTTTTTTTAAATAATTTTGCTAAGAACCACAAACAATATCTCATCCTAAATAATAGAGGAAAAATCTAATTATGTAGCATTTCATTTACATAAAAGCGCAAATGGAATTAAATGTGATTTTATATGTAGTGAGAATGGAGTATTTTAATTGTTCTTTCTTGCTTAGTACATTCTAACATTTATGACATTTTAATAGTTACCTTCCATTAATTAATCTAACAGTAGTTATCCAGCTAGTACTAATTGAAAAATACACTTCACTTAAAACCTTTATTAGCACTGATGAAGATTTGCATATTCAAACATGGAATATAATTATCACAAGGCAATTAACAAGCAAAAGAATATCTAACAATAAATAGATACCTAAAAAGGAAATTTTCTGCTTTAGGATAATTCAAAGATTGAAATATTGCTAAATCTCCAACACCTTCCTAATTAACTTAAAAACTCAAGTCTTTTCCTTATTTCGCCCATTTATATAAAATTATTTAAAGAGTTTTAAATTAGCTCAGATTCCAACAAGCCACTGATAACAAAGTCGTAATTTTATGTAAACGCCAAATAATCCTTTTACTACTGTTTAAACTGAATCTTTTCATCTTAATTTTGTGATTAGCACGGTGGCTACTAACGAGGCACTACACACGCAAGGCGGATGTCCGAGCCAAGCCCATCTGCTGATACATCCAAAAGATAATGATTAATTATAAAAGAAATAGAGAAATTATCCGTTAATGCCATTTTATAACCAAGCTCTTCTTGTCATTCAATCAGGAACAAAATTCCGTTACACCTTTTTTACGGTACGTGCAAGGGTACGACTAATTTAGTTCTTAATTAAAAAGTACCCTATTTAGACAAAATCCTCATTTTATTTGTTTACCTCTTCTGCTTGACTGGAGATAATCATACTCCAAAACCTTCATCTATCTTAACAATATAGGTTTGGTAAAATCAACCTTTAGTTTGCAACAGTAACCATCACTACTAAATTTGTAATTATTTTTTACAAGGTCTGCGTTCGAGGAAATTCTTTTCTTTGGAGAAATATTTCAACAAATTTTAGACGCTAAAAGTATGAAATATAAAAACTGCCCACTTCAACCAAATGCAGACTTTATTACGATTTGTTCCCTTTTTAGTATAAATAGAGTACGAGTATAAAATAAACAAAAAATAAATTAAAACAAAATTAATAACGTTAAACGAAAAATGCAAGAAAACCGGTATACTTTACCTTCGTAAACAAGTCATTTGCTGGGTAACAAAATATGAATATTACTAGACTACTGCACAGTTACAAGAAGGCTAGGTACGGAAAACAAAATAATGAGGGATTTCTAAGAGCAACAGGAATACGAGCAGGAGCGGTTTCTTGAGTTTACTTTGTTTAAATTAATTTTAGAAACAAAAATACAAATAAATAGAATACAAACTAAGAAATCTTAAAAACCTAAATAGTGCCTTACCAACAAGGTTGGAAGATTAAAACAAAAAATACAAAATGAGTGATATTGGTTGTAGAACAAAGTCCTACAGTTACTAAAATATCTTAGAGGTCTGTAATTTGGATTTTCTTAACGAATCTCATCTTTGAAGAATTACTCGATTATATATCTCAAGCCGAACGTCACAGGTTTAAATTCGGAGACGAACATTTTCTATAGATATTAATTTCTTGGAAAAGCAGTCTGAGTTTTTTAGTCTTATGAGTTTTATTCATGTTCTGTTTGATTTATCTTTTGAGCATAATTATTTTATCTTCTTTAGCTAAATAATTCTTAGATCAGTCAAAGCTAAAACTGAATAAATTCAGTATATCTGAACTTATTTGAAATAAACCTTTGAAAATGTACTGAAATTTTCAAAGAAGTTCCTGTAAGAATTGAAGATTTTCTTAAAAATCGAATATTGCTGTATGCTTTTTTTTGCTCTCACTTGATGATCTGACATCTCAGGAGTATCAAAACTGCCTTGACAAGGAATTGATTGTGATGGCGGCCTTCTTTGTGTAGCATCTACAACAGTCGAGTCTTCAGTCATGACCTTTTGAGTGCTAACCGCTAGAGCATAATCTGGAATGATATCTGGTCGAATCCCAAAAATACCTGTTGCCATACATAGCATTAAATTCTTGCTTTGCTATAAATTTGGCAGGACTTTGCTTTGTGAAACGTAAAACTTGTTCATTCCAATGTTTTAAACGCCCCAAGAACCAATTTGTTCATTAAGTCAGCTTTGTCCACAATCCTGTAATCTTAAGTGACATTTTGCTTCGGCAAGAATCTGCAGAACATTTCTGTGACTATTTATATGCCTACCTCTAAGAGTCGTAGCAGTAATACTTCCTGAGGAAAGGTTATATCCATCCATTCAAGCTTCCTTCTATTGCCTTTCAATAATAATTGCAATGACCAAGGGTGTTTTCACAGCAAACGATATTAACGCTCTCACTATGTTGACGTTTTTCACACCTTTTTGTGCATAAGCTTGGGACTATTTGTTTCCAACTATTTTCTATGGTAGATACATTCTGGTCTGTGTGTACACCACATCTGATTAGAATGTTAGGAGATAACCAACACTGGCCAGCTTTATGATTTTCTCGCACAACTCAGTTTCTTCTTGAGGAGATAAAATTGTTTTCCTACCCAATTTAATGTTTTTGTAGAGATGATTTTTGAATGTTTTGCAGCGGATTTTAAATTCTACGGATGTGGCATTTATCGATAACTTTCCTTCTCGAACAGCCTTTTGAGGCCATGCAGTGCATAAATCTTGTTTTGTATAATTCTTTGGTATTTAAAATAAAACAGAGAAATTCATTCTTTTAGAGGAATTTTGTGATCCTCTCACACTGGCTGTTAGAAGCAGAGGGCACATAAATAGATTGCAATGCAGATGAACACATGAAAACTTTCTAAGGACTTGTTTTACAGAAACTTATGTTTTCGAGACTTTCCTGCTTTGTTGAAACTCACAATCGTCATCTTCCCAATTTCTTGGTAATTATGTTGAGATACAAGCACATGCATTAATTCATCCGGCGGACTTTATATCCTGCAAGAGCGTACCTAACCTGACATAAAGGTTGCGTTTTAATAATTCTGAGTTTTTGCATTTCAATCCGTAATCTTTAGTAAGCTCGTGCAAGACCTTGAAGTTGCGTATATCTAGATAGCCGTTTGATGGTAGGTATAGTCTGTTAAAGTCAATTATGTTCTATATTTTTGTATATATTTACAACGTCAAGTAGCGCGTTGGGATAAAGGCATGATTGCGACAAAATTAAAAATTTGCATGGCCCAATATGAAATCTCAATGTTCAGATTTTAATTATGATCAAAAAGTGTAAACGTGGCAGCTGTTAATGGCAATAAACGATGAAGCATCAGCAAAATTCAGCACGTGATGTTGAAAAACCACCAACTGAAAGCAGCACAGATGAAACATCAGAGACCGTAGGCATCTCAGCTGAGCAGCCATGTCATATTTTACTCAGAGAGCTGGGTACACCAAAGATATCGGTAAGTTTGGTGTAACTCTTGTTAACTGCTGAACAAAGACTCTTCTGTTGCTCAACTGCAACAAAAAGTTAGTACCAAATTACGAGAAGCCCAACCGACTATTTTAAGAGGAGTAACAGTGTTGCTTGCTTGTGTGAAGCTGACAAAGTATAGTCTGAAACTTGCTGTAATCTAAATAAATTCAAAAACTAAAGCAGATACTGTATGCGCTGAATGATGTTACTATAAGTACATGTTGTAAAATGTCAGAAGATGAAAGAACTTCAAATGTGAATTAAAGAATTTTGACCAGATTACCTAGAAATCTACTATTTCCTCACAAAGTTCTTCAAACTCATCAATGGTTAAAAAAAAGATTTCACAGCCTCTAACCTAATTTTAATGAAATTCTATTTGGATTATCTCAAGAGTGCGGTTTACAACAAAGCAGTATGTGCAAAAGAAGAATTTGGATTGGACTTAGATTGAAAACCAGGAGATGGGAAGAATTTGGGTTTCTGCTCTGATTCTGGATTTGCACAATTATTTGTTGTTGCTTGTTAGTCAAAGGCCAAATTATTAATACTTTAGTCTAAAAACAAGTAAAAATGAAAGTTGATGAAAGAAATGAAAATTGACTTTTGTTTAAGTTGCACCAACTTTCCTAGTTCCAATGATTCGTGACTATTTTAATTTCGCGTCCTCGTGTGTATAGTTTTAGCAGCGTTGAGTTAGGTTGAGTAGAGTGGCTCATTTACAAAGGTGAGGCATAGTAATATGCACATAACAGTAAAGCGAAAGACTGCTCAAAAGTGTGTGCAAAACAAGCATGAGTTTTAATGGTTTTCACATACTATAGTCTACTGTTAAAAAAAACTGAAAACCTCTTGAATTTGACCAAACGCATTTGACCTCTACTGGTTAGAAGTATAAAGCACTGTTTGATTCTAGAATTGGATTAGAGTTAATTACCTCCCAACACGAGGTAAGTAAAAATGATAGTGGCTACAGGCGATCATTGTTAAAGTCATTAGTGATCCTCCTGGAGATCCCAGGTCTACAGTTTTTGAAATCTCGACTAGAAGAACTTTTCCGGACATAAGAGTGAAACATAAAAGAGAAAACAAAATTGTCTGGCATTTCAGTTTGAGGAGATTTCTAACTACTTATGAAAAACAAGCCTAAAAACAGAGGAAATACATGCTTTCTAGAGCGCTGCAAATCTCTTCGTGTTAGTGGAAGGATGGAAAATAAATTTCTGTGAAGAGTAACACACCTAAAAGAAATTGTACGGACTGTGGTCATTCAAAGAAAAAATTTTAATGACGCCTAAAAGGCAAACAATACTTTAATTCCATCTAATATTTTTTTGCTAATACTTAGAAGAGAATAAGAATATCTAGAAGTCACGGTACCGTGTATACAGCCGCCTCCAACTAATAAAAGCATTCAAATTTTATGGCATTAATGTAATAATTCTATTTCCTACTGTGTTTAGTCCTGTGATATGTATCTGTTGTAAAAACAAACCCGTGGTATTTTGTAATTCTTATTAATAAAAAACACTAATTGCCAAATATTTCAAACATTCCTTGACTTTTTGAAGTGACATTATCTCACTGGAATCTACGATGATGAACACTTGTTCTGTAGTCACGTTTTCAAACTAAAATTTAATATGTGCACCTAAATTTGGGAGGCATTATCCCCTGAGGCCTGAATTAATAAAATGTTTTGCTCTAATTCACTTTCAAACACTTTCAAGAAAATTAATACTATCTTGATAGTCACTGTAAATTTTTTTCTTTTTTGTTTGAAAAACGTCAATTACTGTTCCCACACGTTACACCTCAGATACGTGAGGACACGACGCTCGTATCACCCAATCAACAATCTTAATTTAGCTAGTTGTTTGGTACTCGTAAGGGTTAAGAGAGGAAAAGGGAGCGGTTTGAGTGATAACTGATTGGGTCTGCAGCGCCGCGGCCGCCAGCGTACAGTTTACTAATTAACGTGCAGTGCTATCTGCGGTGATATCAGTCAGGCTGATATATGGACACGCGTCCTGGCCTCATTAAGACACCAACCAAGCACGATCAGCGACTACCAGGCTACTGCTACTGGTGCTGGTCACATAGGTTGTCACTTGCGTTACCACTCTTGATTAAGGTATCGAAGAATGATGACGTCCATTATTAAGGGTAGGTTTCAGAGTAAAAGCATTCGTTGCCCTTAATGATGTGTTGATTATATCGTTCGAACTCGACACTTTTTGTAACTAATACTTTTCTTTTCCAGAAGATTTAACGAACGAGTGGCAGGTAAACTGTCACCACAGTAGGCTATGAATACATCTTGTAGAGAATGGTTTCAACAAGCAATAAATATACATTAAAATTATTAGCGTTCCATTTATCAAAGGCTTCATTTACTGTCATGGTAAAACATAAGGTATTATTAACAACTAAGTACCTTTATTTGTTACAAATTGAAATTTATGTTGCGTTCTCTAATTTATTACGGCTTGAAGCTTTGACAATACTTAACTTCGATTCTGTAAGAACATGCGGTAAATTACTAATAGTGTAATACATTCTGTGTAATAACTGAAATTAAGCTGTTTGTATAAAATACTTTAAGTAGATAACAATTGATTTCTTTAAGCATTAAGATATGTTTAAAAACGATTTAACCAGCTACCGTACGCTTAATAAATATTCATTTCCAGCTTCTGTTTGTTTTATAAAACATCTTGAAAATCTTGAAACTTGATGATTGTTTAACATAAAATGTGGAGGAAACATTTATGTATGTAAGAAATCGGAAGAACAAAAACAGTTTAACATGAAAAGTATTTTTATTAACTGTCAAAGATTTTGTTTGGTAATTCTATCAAAAGTTGTTCGTAAAGTTAGTTTATTTATTCAGTAAAAAGTTCGCGACCTAATCAGAAGCAAGTTAAGGCAATTTTAGAACCAGTTTTGTTTTTTGACATAATCGTCCTTGAAAGCGTTGTTTGAACGACTTTCTGCAAACAAACATCAAAAATCAAAAGACATATTAAAAGAATAACAAACATGTGGTATTACCTCAGTCAATCTACCCTTGAACCCAACAAATCCGTTACAAGCTAATTTTTGGGTATGTCGTTCACCTAAGAAGCACAAGCATTTCCTGAAAATTCTTCGACTTCCCAAAAAAGAATGGGAAGTCATTCAAAAGGCAAAAAGACGTAGTCTGATCGCTGAAAATCGATCTATGCTCTACGTACGCTATTCGTCATAAATAGAATTTTAAAAATAGAAACAAATAGAGTTCGAATAATCTAAAATAAAGGGTTTTCCAATAAGAGGTGTTATTTTGATATTCAAAGAAAAGTGCCATTTTTTAATATAAATGATCGGATGTTTATTTCATTATAAAGAGGAAGGTATGCCGTTAATAGTGGAAAATAACATCAGGCAAATGACCACCACGACCACGCTTACAGGACAATATCCTTTTCATGAAATTTTCCATAACCAAATCGCAAAGTGGCTGCCCTATGTCCTCGATAGCCTCACGAATTCCATCTTTGAGGTCTTGAATCGACGCTGGGCTGTTGGCGTAGACCTTCTCTTTCACGTGGCCCCAAAGAAAGAAGTCGCAAGGTGTTAAATCACAAGATCTCGGTGGCCAATTGTGATCACCTCTTCGAGAGATAACACGGTCCGGAAACTTTTTCCGTAAAAGATCAATGGTTTCGTTGCTTGTGTGGCACGTAGCGCCGTCTTGTTGAAAGTAAACGTTGTCCAGATCAATACCATCCAATTCCGGCCATAAAAAATCGTTAATCATCTCTCGATAGCGCAATCCAGTCACCGTAACTGTTGCTCCAGCCTCATTTTCGAAAAAGTAAGGTCCAATGACTCCGCCGGACCATAAACCGCACCAAACAGTCACACGTTGAGGATAGAGAGACTTTTCAACAATAACTCTTGGATTTTCTGAGCCCCAGATCCGACAATGTTGCTTGTTGACGAAGCCACCGAGGTGGAAATGGGCCTCATCACTCAAGATGATTTTTCGATGGAATTCTGGATCATTTTCATGCATTTCAACGACCCAATCAGCAAAGACACGACGTTGTTGATGATCGGCCGGCTTGAGTTCTTGTGTTAACTGGACTTTATAAGCCTTAAGACCCAAATCTTTATGCAAAATACGGTGTAATGACGTTTGTGGAATGGCTAATTCCAAAGAACGACGAGGAATGGACAAACCTGGGTTTTCTTTAACACTTTCGGCTACAACAGCAATATTCTCGGCTGTTCTTGAGCGACGTGCATGCGTTTTATTGTTCACATCACTAACTTGTCCCAAGAGCTCGAATTTTCTCACCAATTTCTGTATTGCGGTCCAACAAGGTGCTTCACGGTGACCCAAAAATGTTCGAGTTTTACGAACCGTCTCTGCCAAATTTTCACCATTTTTATAGTGAATTTTAATAATTTCAATGCGTTGTTGAAGCGTGTATCGTTCCATATTTATTAATGGCGTAGTTTCTACTTGTCAAATGTCAAAAAATGATAGCTTCAAAAGTGACATCTACCGAAATAGCGGGCTATTCAAAATAACACCTCTTATTGGAAAACCCTTTAGTACCTGGCATAATAGGAAATCTTATGTGTAGCATAATAAAAACGAAGATAGAACCTATAAGATGTTTTTGCAAGATTGTCTAAAATTGGATAATCTCAGGAGCGTTCATTGTTGACGCATAATGATGTCCAAAATTGGATTGAATGAAAAAATGTAAAAAATGGAAGTTAAAAAAATTCAAGAAAGAGGCTGTCCAAGGAGGAAGTGAGTAAAGATAAGGATGCCTTGTTCAGCTGCCAGTAAATGTTATGGTGTTCCAAGAATTACACTCTTTAATAAACTGAGGGGAATAATTCCAGAAGAGTGTACAATGGGACCATGTACAGTATTATCTGCAAAAGTAGAAGAGATAATTGTTACATGGTTGACAGATATTGCTCGGTTTTCATCCGAACGCAACACATGTATTTCAACCACTTGATGTTTCTGTATTCCGCGTTTTAAAGGCTCTTTGGTAAGATGCAATAAGAAACTGGCTAATTGAAAAAGATTATTCACAAAACATGCAGGATCTAGAAAATATGGTGAACCAAGAAGATTATATTTTACTACAAAGAGAAAACAGAAAGTGTGGAGTGATACTTGGTTAGATATGATTATTGGACAATTATTAATGTAGCAAAGTTATCAAATCTTTTGAAGAACGTACTGAATTATCCTTTTTAACATCCCATCGGTACGTTGAATTTAAAGATTTCAGAATAATAAAACACAAAAAATATAAATAATATAATATAATCCATTGAATTTTAACATAAAGTAGTTTTTCTTCTATCGCTTTAAAGAAATCAAACTGCGAGCAAGCTGAATTGATTGAAATAAAGAGAATATTAGAATCCGAAGACCAGCAATGTGGGGTTATTGATTTAAACGTAAAGACAAGTGTAAAAACATGGAGTACAAAAAGAAGAAAACGCAAAATGGCCATTAATTACATTACATTTTTCCACAGAATAATTAACTTGATGAAAACTGATGAACAATTAAAGGGATGTTTTCAATACGAACTTTGTAATAGGCCGCGCTCATAAAGATGAAACCTTTCAGAAATGCGATAAATCACCAAAGTATCCATCTAAAACATTTTTCAAAAAAGAAGAAGACCAACTCGTAATTGGCAGAAGACATCTCCGTCATAAGGTTGTGCAGGCAAAGTCAACATCTTCGGAATCAATACGCTTCCTATTTGAACAATACCCGTGGAAAATCAATTCGATTATCTTTGAAGGTTACGATTCGAAAAACCCAAAAAGCTTCCAGTACGAAAACGTGGAAATTGTAGAAGAATTGAACTGGACGGAATCAAATTAAATTCAAATTTGTTCATTCATCAGCAACAATTTCTAAAACTCTCAAAGGATAAGTCGAAATTCTCATACCACACTTAAGCCACGAACAGAATTATAAAGTTTTACAAGCTCAAGACGACGCTAATCTCAACTTTTAATTTGCAGCTCTGGGCAAGTAATAGTAGTTGGATAAGTAACCTACTTGACTGTTTTTTCTGTAGCACCATTTGTCACAAAATTCAAATAGTGTGTTACATCTACTTATCTTATACACTATAAGTGTAAGGATACTATAACTTTTTCCTTCAGCACTTAATTTACACTAACCTGTATTTCTTATGACAGAGTTGAAAACTAATGACTTGCTCAAGAAAAAGGCAATAAATGGTAAAAGTATTGAGTTATATCATATCTTAGTCTAGTAGTAGATGGAAGACGAATCTTTACACATTTAGAAAGCAGTATTGACTTTCGAGAAAAATTCAGTACATAAACCTCTTTCTTTTTGATAAAAAGTAGAAATCTTGACTTTTAGCCAAACTTTTCCACCAGATTAATTTTGATCTTTTATTCATTCGATCAGTTTACTTCGATTTTTTTTAATGTAGACGGGATTACCTGGCACCAATATCATTGTCCCTTGCCTTCTGTTGCGAGTGCACTGCCCAATACAATCAGGTATAATCAGATTCTATAATCAAAAATTGTATTTCCATGAAAGTTTAATTGTACCGTTTTCTAACGGTAAGTGAAAACCTTCAAAACAATTGCCTCACTTGTTTTACATTCTGTTTTGAGTATCCTAGTTTGAATTTACTCTATATTACTATGTGTAATCTTTGTTGATAAGTCAAATATTGATGTATCTCTACTCAATATACTAACCCGATGCTGCTGTATGGTTACTAAGCATCTTGGGTCGATTTAAGGACGGCGCGTGACCAACCAAGTTGTTAATCGCTGGAACTAGGAAAGTTGATGCCACTTGATTAAAATTCAAACTTTTCTGAAAATTATCAAGTTTGACCAGTCCATATCTTTGACAAACAAACAAGGAATAATTGTACAAAATTAACAAGAAGATCCAGAACTCATAGTTGACACTTCTAGCGAGTGTTACAACTGGATGTGAAATCTCTTTTTCCAACTATCGATGATTTTTATTTACTTTTTACAGCCTGGCCAGAAGTTCTTTAGTCCGCATTTACACATTCTGCATCTTTTGACATTTTGTTATTTCTTCTAACTCCTCCCAATACAAATAATTCTGCCGGCGCTTTTGGAAGGGGATGGGTTTCCACGGTTTTGAAGTTTGCCTTTCAACAGGCAGTGGTTAGAAACCTTTTAAAACAGTCTGTCGGACTTGATACAACTCTTGTTTACGATTTAGTATACCAAAAGTGTTTTTGCTATACAATTAACAAGAGTGACAGCAACCTTTTAAGTATTTCTGGCGTTTAGCCAGTCCTCTGAATAAGGTAAGGCTTTTCACTTAGGTACTTTACTTTCAGTCAGCGATGATGGCGGTTCTTCAACATCGTATGCTGAACTTTGCTGATGGTATCATAATTTATTCCAGTTATTAAGATTACATTTTTTAATCATAATTAGAATCTGAACATACATCAGCCATACCGGTTTGATTTTTGTCGGAATCATGCCCTTTTTCACCAGAGACTTTGTCACGGCGCTCTACTTGAGGTTATAAATATTGTCAACAAAACAATACTTTAACTAGTACAAAACAACAATGAAGACGAATTTCTAAAATTTTCCATTTAAAAGTTAGTACTAACTTGTTTTGATTTTTAGGTAGGTACGATTTTTATTTATTTTTTATGTTGACCTTTATTTTCTACTTTTGCAAATTGGTGATATATTTAGCATTTAATACACCTAAGTAATATTGGTATGAAGATAATCCCTTTTAGAAAGTTTCTTCATTCTTAACGAACGACTCATCAACAAAAGATCTTGCTCGTGGCTAGATTTCTAAAGAACTACATATGTTTTTGTGTATCTTTCACGGACAATTTATTATCGAATATCTTTTTAAAAAATATGAATGTCTTAAGAATCCAAATATAATTTATTTCATTAAATAGAAAAAAGCATTACATACATACATTATAAATGGAGAGTTTATTTTTTAGACACAATATAAAATTTATAGCATATTAGTGGACTTCTGTCCTTTCACAAATTCGTGTGGCTAAAGTTTACCGTTACAAATGTTAAAAGGTCACGCTTGTCGGTGAAAAATCTATTTTGTAGAATATGTTTATTAGCCAGTAACTCACATGGGCATCGCTGGAAAGCCATTAAAAATGAAACTACAGTCCATTATTTTAAACGAACAGATATTAACTGTTTCTCTCATTATTGTAACACAAAAATATAGGAAACATTTTTAGAAACGATTATTAATTTTCTGCCGTTCTAAACACTGCTTGATTTAATTGCGAAATGAAATTAATACTTCAGAATTAACTGAAATAAGCTTTTGTGTTGTGATAGTTTAGTTAATATTACGTAAATAAGTTGCTAGTGCTTGAAAGCAATTTGCATTGAATAGAAATAATTATTGTAGAAAGAATACAAGAATTCGTAGGAACAATCATGTTTAAATGCTTCGTTACGGAAAACTAACACGAGCATATTTTTAATGATAACAGTTACTAGAATTATATAAATTTAAAAAATATGGGGAATTAGAAGATTGCTAATGAAGTAAAAAAACTTTTCTTACCCATATTAGATGGACGACTGATTTATTTTTAAGTTTCAATTTGCTAAAGACTATTGTTTTTATTATACAAGAGATTTCCTCCAGTGATGATGTTCGAAAGACATTCCAGATCTGAAGAAATGCATTTCTTTGATATAGTTTGAGAGTCAATTATGGGGACGCTTAACATACCAGAAATATCCTACCGGAGTTAAATTATAAACGGTTTGCTTAATATTTTTCCCAAAATGTTTACCAAACAACTAACTATCCGAAAGTGCATTTTAGGCAGGCGGCAATATAATGACCATTTTGGTACCAGAATCATTCTCATCTGTTATGTGTCCCAGTTATATACCGTTATAATATAATATCAAGTCTACAGTATTTTCTTGGAAAATAAACCACTGCAATTCTTACACCTTGCTATATCAGAAACAGCTTACCCCTTTGGCGTAATTATTTTCTTGGCAAAACCATAGAATTGCTAATCAAAAGATCAATTTGTGCATAGTACATAAATAACATATTGCTAGGGTTGCTATTTATATTTCTGGCCT
This sequence comes from Ignelater luminosus, assembly GCA_011009095.1. Classification (NCBI taxonomy): domain Eukaryota; kingdom Metazoa; phylum Arthropoda; class Insecta; order Coleoptera; family Elateridae; genus Ignelater; species Ignelater luminosus. Next base: position 31,209 of record VTPC01002856.1, on the reverse strand, counting down.
TGGCAACACTGACTGTTTCCAGGCGTCAGCTGACATATCCGGTGTAAACTTTACATTGTTGAACATAACCTCAACCACAACATTTTGTCATTTGAGTGCGATTAGTGTTGTTTGCAGTTAATTGAAAAGTGCATTCCCTAGTAAAAAATGGAATTGACCCGTGAACACTTTCGTGCAATTATTTTTCATAACTTTCGACGTGGATTATCACGACAAGAGTGCATCAATTAACTTAATACATTATATAGCGATGAAGCTCCATCCTACAGCACTGTAAAAAACTGGTATAATGAATTCAAACGTGGCCGATGTTCACTCCAGGACGAAATCCGTGAAGGCCGTCCAAAATCTGTCGTTGTGCCTGAAAACATCGATGCTGTGCGTGAACTGATTAAACAAGATCGTCATGTGACATACCGTGAGATTGGGGCATCTTTGTGCATTAGTATGACTAGCATCAACAAGATATTACATGATCATTTGGCCGTAAAAAAATTTGTTCCCGTTGGATCCCGCATAACCTGACCAATGGTCAAAAGAAGGCTCGCGTCATGGATCTACGCATATGACCCCGAAACAAAACAGCAATCAACTGTGTGGGTCTTTCAAGACGAGCCAAATCCAACAAACGTTGTTCGCGGAAGAAGCACATCGAAGCAAATGGTTGCCTGTTTCTTTGGCATTACCGGTCATGTGGCAACAGTGGCGTTAGAGCAACGTAAGACGGTCAACTCTGAATGGTACACAACCATTCGTTTGCCAGAAGTCATTGGAGAAATTCGGAAAACTTCAAAGAAGAGGCGAATCGTTCTTCATCATGACAATGCAAGCTCTCACACCGCTGCTCAAACAATTGAATATTTAATCAGCCAGAAGGTCGAGTTGATGGGCCATCTACCATACAGCCCTGATTTGGCACCCAATGACTGCTTTTTATTCCCGTACATCAAAAACAAACTGCGTGGTCAACGATTTTCAACACCAGAAGAAGCCGTTTTTTGTTTCAAAACGCATATTTTGGAGCTGCCTCAAACAGAGTGGAAAAAGTGCTTTTAAAATTGGTTCAAACGCATGGAAAAGTGTATCAATCTTAATGGAGAATATTTTGAAAAACAATCAAACTAGTTTCGATCATAAATACTTGTTTTTTCATTGTTAGGCCAGAAATATAAATAGCAACCCTCGTATGAGGCCAATTTAAAATTAATTGGGAAGACAGTAACCATTATAACCACAATGACGGTAGATTCTGATAAACAAATTGTAAAAGGTACTACCATCGGTAGTCCAGTACCCAATTCTCCAACTTCAATTCTACTTTATAAGTATAACTAAACTTCAGAAGCCTTTGAGAAAGGAATGCAAGCCCTCTCTTACAGTTGGAAAACGCAGTACGTTAGATAGGATTGCCAATCAGCCATAGTCTTGAATGACGACATGATACTGGAACTGGAACGTAGTTTCGCGGACTATTAAGAACTTTCTTTGAAGTAAAACGAGAGGCCACATAACACTGCAGTTGCATGACAGTTTAACTGCAACTAGAACAGGCCGAAACTAAAAACAGAATTGCCAAATGACTTAAAGTTATGATCCTTTAGATCTTGGTAAAGTAGAAAACAAGCTAATAAAAAATCCATGTAGTAATATGGATTTACCACCAGGCGAAATTTAGAAACAGATTTGTTTTCACACAGAAAACGCACCACTATATACAATATATGAAGCTTACTGTGGATGTTAGGAAAACGCGGCTAATTTTACTGGGAAGCTTAAAAATAGTTTTTATTTCTTTAAGAAGGTTCTTACCCATGCAGATTGATGATCGACCTACAGTCTAAAATGTTTAAATTTTGAGAAATTTCTAGTGTCTGTGCAGTTCTAAAATAACTAAAACAAAGTAGTATTAAACACATTTATGTAAGCAATTAAACTATTAGACAGTTGGGAACCCTACATATTATATGTTTAATTAAAATTAGGTGTAACTTTACAAGTCCATATAAATAATAAAATAAATAAATTGCCAACTTTTACAATAAATTTTGCAAACATTTGGTTTATAAGATTTTTTGTAATATTGTGAACCGGACATCAATTGACTTAAGTGCAAATTGCTAAGGGCCCATTTCAAAGATTTTACAAAAAATGGAACCATGTAAACGTGTTGTAACTTTTTGGTCCAACATAAGTACAAAATCACTAAAACATGCCCGTTTGGTTTTTATTTTTCCCACAAGACACATCAAAACTTGAACTTTCTAAAGTGCAAAAGGCCGAAACTAATATAGCTACAAAGTCGAAAGTAGTGTCTTTGGGCACAGAAGCACAATTATTGTAAGTTATAGAATATCTCTAAAATACATTTCTTGTCTTAGTTTTCTTAGAAACAAAGTACAACACTGAGATGACTTTCTTAGGATCATTCATACCATACTAAAACGTCTGGCATTTTATGCATTTCTGTACTAATTATTTCCTTCAAAGACAAAACTTATAGGTGGAGCACAGAAGTCTGCAAAAGCAAAAATTCCACCACTAACGGAATTGATCCTATTATTTCGGAGATCAATACTCATTTTAGTAGAAAAAGTTTGACTTGCAGTATTCTTGAGCAAAACGAAATCTGATGAAACCTTAGAATATTAGAAGAAAAAGTCTAGGATTCTGGTTTTTTTTCATACTACATACACGATGCACAGCTAATAGGGGAAATTCCAACAGCATAGATACATAGAAGTTCATTTTGAGGTAATAAGTTTATACCAACACCCAGTACAAGGGATTATGATTCTGTAAGAATGTTTAGAATCTCAAGTTCTACAGAGAAGCGGAAATTAATTATATGTACAGAAAACCCAAAAAGTCTTGCAAAGTAACCACAAAAGTATTTTGGTATTCAAGGTAGATATATTGGAAACAGAAGACCACATTGTTGACTGCCAAGATGAACAGACCTTACATATTAGATTGTAAATTTATAAAAGATGTTATGTATCTGGTATCATCTGATATAGTCGAGGAGACAAAGACAAAAATTAGAACAACAGTTCAGCAAATAATTGCTCGTACGTTGCAAGCTGCGAGACAAAACCTATTAAAAAGAGCCCAATGCAATGGGATAGAAATGTTTATTCTACAGCTGTTGCTATCAAATCTTAGCGAGTTTTTAAGATAAAAGTTTATAATTATGTAGAAAATTACACATTTGTTAATTTTTTCTCAAATGAACCTCCCTGTATTGAATACGAACTTTCGAAAGTATCTTATCTTTTTGTACATTTAGTATATCTGATTATTAATTGATACCTTTTAGAAAATTGAAAGGTATTTGATCCATGGTGGGTCAGCCATTAATTATAACTAAAAGTTTTGGAGGTCTGCAGATTCGGCTAAAAGCAAAGACGATTAATGTTGATTTTTGCGATTTTGCTTTGCTGAAATACTTTCTAAAAAACCAACTGAGTAAGGATTTTAGGGAAAAAATTATTTGATCTTAAGATATCGTTTCTATATTTTCAGTCAACTACGTTTATGTAGCAATATTGCCCTTTTATTTCTAAACATAATATTCTGTATATTTTTAGGTTTTTAGAAAGCTACTAGGAATGTGCATTAAATAACATACGATTTACTCAAAATTTCTCTTAATACAACAATGAAATCAAAAAAAAATAAAACTTATTGAGTAGGTAATACGAAATGACTTTTATAAATCCCTAGTCAAGAAAACAATAGCCCATGGTTAAAAGAAAAGCACATACCACTCACTAAACAATTTACATCTTCATTTGTTATTTATGATACTTTAACAAAAATTTAAGAAATGAAGAAAATATTGCGTTGTTGTCTTTATCAGAGAAAAAAAATTGAAAAAGTACCAAACAAAGAGATTTTTAAATTTGCCAAAACCACCAATGGCTTTTATCATCATGTTCTTGAATTCTCGGTATCTCTATAATGAGACCTTACGCAGAATATATAATTTGTACTTCTTGCAAAGTAACCGCAAAAGTATTTTGGTATTCAAGGTAGATAGATTGGAAACAGAAGACCACATTGTTGATTGCCAAGATTAACAGACCTTACATATTAGATTGTAAATTTATAAAAGATGTTATGTATCTGGTATCATCTAATATAGTCGAGGAGACAAAGACAAAAATTAGAATAACAGTTCAGCAAATAATTGCTCGTACGTTGCAAGCTGCGAGGCAAAACCTATTAAAGAGAGCCCAAATCCGTTCAAGTACTAACAACAGAGATCATTGTGAGTATTGATTGAGTACTCATTGTAATTTGGTGATATTTATTTAGAGAAATTAATAGGTTATTTGATATTGTCTGTTAGGTATACGAATGTAGGTCTTGTGGTAACCTACGTTTGAGTCTGTTATGAATGTTTTTTTGGCAGAGATTCCAATGCACTGCACTTTCACTGAGATTTAAGTGTAAAAGAACTTTTTTGTTAATTTCGTTATGAATTTCCTAATTGTCTCAAAACGAAGTTCATGATTAATTTGGCCGTTTCTCACCAATCATGATGCGTTCAGTGCTATTCTCAGTACTTTATTTTGCAATGTCTGTAATCTTGGTATGTTTGTTCTGGACGTATTACCCCAAACACTACAAGCGCAGGTGAGCACTTGTCGTATGATAGACTTATATGAGAAGAGCGCATTCTAACCGCAACGGAGAATTTCTATTTAGTATATGGTACAAAGAATAAATACAGTTGGTGCACCGTTAACTTCCTTATTGATGTGTTAACTCCAAATTAATCGGGTATCTAAGTCTATCCCATAATGCCGAATGTCTTGCGTTCTATGGTACAGGATCTTCGTTAGTAACTATGTTGTCTTCCACATTAGTTTGGAGAAGGCTAAATATTTAGCCTGGCATTTGGTGGGGTTAACTTCAATTTTCCATTTTGCAAAAAAAGACGTTGTTGTTCACTGTTACCTGTAAATGATTTACTGCATTTGCTACATAGTACTCTTGCTTACTGTGTCGTCAACATATGTTGAAAGCGAGGAATTATCTGATTTTGGAAGGTCGTGCATATACAGAGATATTAAAAAGCGCCGGACCTAACATACTCTCTTGCGAAACTCCTGTTTTTATTGGTTTTGCACCGGAAAAGGATTAGGTGATGCGCACAGAAAATATTCTATATTGCAGAAAGAAACTTGATATTTGGAGCAAACAGAGCGGGAGTTTATACTGAATTAGTTTGAAGATTAGACCATGTACCCACACCTTGTCAAAGGCGTTTTCAAGATCTAGAAATATAGCTGTATAGTATTTGTTCTCGAAGCCTTGCTGTATAATTTCGGCAATTCGAAGAAGTTGTTGCGATGTAGAGTGTCCTTCCTTGAATCCAAATTGGTGAAATGGAGTATGTTGTTCTAGTATTTTCAAGAATTTTAGACAGGGTAGAAAATAAACTTATTGGTCTGTAGCTGTACCTTTAAGCTGCATCATAATTTCCTTTGGTTTATACAATTATGTTATCCATTCTTTATTTTTGTCATTTATATTTTCTTAATGTTCACTTTTTTTTATACTATATAAAAAAAATTAAATAAAGATAGAGTTACAAAAATTATGTGGTTTCCTTCATAAGCGCTCCAAAATACTTCTCACTGTTAACTGAATCCACGATTTATTACGAGATGTAATTTATAAAATCTAGTAGGTGTGTAAATAAGGAGATTTAGCTTTCTGCTAATCTAGAATTTATGCTTTATAAGCACTCAAAAAATGTACTGATAAATAATAAGTTTAATTGACACACTTTGAACTAATCTGAAGCAAGGCCAAGAGAAACTATCACTTTTGTAATCAGTGATCGCTTCACATAAAGTAGAAGATTGCAATTCGTCGTGTGAACTAAATAGCTCGTGTGTGGTTTGTTATAAAAAACGAAAATATACCTTACAACTTCTGGTTTTTGCAATGGTTTTCAAATGTGCAAGTTTATTCGGAATTCAAGATTATAGGTAGAAATAACATAAGCAGTTAAAATAAGTAACCCATTGTATTATAACTAGATTATGGAGTTTTTCCAGATTCCAGATCACGTGTAGACCATTAGGGTTTCCGGTGGATGCGACAGCCAGACTGATCTGAAGAGCGGTTATTGTGATGCAAGCCGCGTACGGCTACCGACCAGCTACTGTGTGCCACCCCGCCCACTCTGATTCGATAAATGCAGTACTCGATTTGTTTTGTTGTTGCCCAGCCTGCCTGATCATTAGGTGCACCGGCCGTTATCAGTTCACCGACTACCCACTCTCTGAACATAACCCAGGTTTTACCGTGAATGTGGTCATCGTAAATTAAAATAATATAAGAGTTGTTGCATGTGTGTTATCGCAAAATTGTGATACTTCAGGTATCACCTATCTTACAATTTAGAGTAGAGGAAATGATTCCTGAAAGGAATGTCGTAAACGGCCGGTTGTTAATCTCGGATTGAGACGTTTAAGGGCTTCTAATGAGTTTTAAGGTACGAATTCCTCTTGCTTGCGTGCTTTTTAAAGCGCATTAGGAAATTGCATTGCACGTTATATTGCGTTCCACCCTACAGGCTTTTCACTTTTCACTGTAATAGTGACATACTTGCTCTGAACATTTGCATAAAAAAGAAATACAAAGACTCCAGCAAGCTAATAAAACAGTGAGACTAATAATAATTACATTTTAAAGAATTGTCGGTTTATTACAATACAAAAGGAAGAAGATCTTAGCTGAAGTTAATTATTTAGAAAATTTATAGTAGGTACGTATCTTAAGAAAAAAGGAAAATAGCACTTATTCAGTGATCAGTAAGTAGACTAATGAACAAGATGATAATTCAATTGACATACTCGCGTGGAGGTAGATGTAACAAAGGATGCTAAGGTGGCTGCTATCTTGGTTGTAATCAATGCACGGCCGCCGGGAGCGTGATAGTCACTAATGCACCAACCAGCCCCGATAGTCTACCCACATATTGTGTGTCTACAGGTGGACCATAAGGAATTAGTTTAGCGTTCTTATGCATATTTATAACACAATAAAGTACATACCCTATAGATTTTCCATTTTGTTGCGTTAAAATTACTGGAAGCACAACAGGTACGTACTGCAAAAACATCAGTTGTGTAATTGCAGATAAGTTTTGTTTCCTATATTACGATATGGCTTAGGGCTTATTTAAAAAGATACTCTGCAAATGATTCAAAATTCCAAAAGAGCTGCTTTTAGATTTAGTAAAATAATTTAATTAAATATTTATCTGTATCGTTCTACCACTGGTTTGTTTATAAGACATTTTTTCCGTACTCTTCTTAATCGAGAAACTTAAATAAAATTAACATAACCAATTCAGCACCTGGAAGACGTCTTAGTAGTAAACTGATATACGTACTGCGGATTACAAACTAATCCAAGCTCTTTCTTATTTCGATCTAAAGCGTACCCGTCTACATCCTCTTTATGTATTGGCGTCAACCAGGCTAGAAAAATTGCAGTTTTCTCGTCGTTTACAACGTAACATGCTTCAGTGGTGTTTAAGCACTGCATTGGTTGCATTAATTAATTCAATGTCAAATTTTATAAGACAATGACTCTCCTTGAGTTATTTATTAATAATAAAATAAAAATTCAAGTAAAACAGGCAATATTCTTTTAAACTGGGCTAACTGTAATTACCTTCTTATCTGAAAACCAATAAAAAAAAGAAACCTACCTATTCCTAATTATATAAGACACAGCAGTATGTACAGCATTAAAACAGATGAAAAAACAAAATAGTTCTTCAGTATACTCCAAATATTGCAATTTTGTGGTACTAAACTTTTCCCAACTGAAATAAATCACACATCATGGGCAGTCGCTTCTATAATCGGTAACTGGCCATCAATTAAATAAATTTCGTAGAAAATCGACACATCTAAACTTTTAAAGGTTTCCTAACTGTGCCATGTTTTACTGGAGGATTTGTTAACTAGCTTTTGGTCGTAATATTAACTTTTCAATGCTGAGCAAGGAATTTTTTTCCTTTTAGAAGCATATATAAGCATTTCAGTCTAAATGTTCTAGCCCAGTCACTTTATAAATTCACCTCTTAAACAATCCGACTGAAGATTTTCTTTTGGGGGTCTCTTTATTTTGGCTTCAAAAACAATCCCTGAAAAGTCCATAAAGCCAACTGGACGACTACAGAAGTTACAGAAGGTCAAAAGTCACGAAAATCAGTTTTTCTCAAATATCTCATAAACTATTGGTTTTACGTTAATCTTGGTCATTATGAAATTGGCTCATGAGCTAAATCTACACAAGAAAGGTCCTATACAAAATTTACATAGAACCAATAGTTTTTGAGATACAGAGCTGAGAGCAAAGCGCATACTCCACTATACTATACGTATAGTGGCGTATACAAATAATAAGTTCTTAATAGTCCGCGAAACTACGTTCCAGTTCTGCTTTGGTCCAGTATCATGTCGTCATTCAAGATTATTGCTGATTGGTAATCCTATCTAACGTACTGCGTTTTCCAACTGTAAGAGAGAGCTTGCATTCCTTTCTCAAAGGCTTCTGAAGTTTAGTTATACTTATAAAGTAGAATTAAAGTTGGAGAATTGGGTACTGGACTACCGATGGTAGTACCTTTTACAATTTGTTTGTCAGAATCTACCGTCATTGTGGTTATAATGGTTACTGTCTTCCCAATTAATTTAAAATTGGCCTCATACGAGGGTTGCTATTTATATTTCTGGCCTAACAATGAAAAAACAAGTATTTATGATCGAAACTAGTTTTATTGTTTTTCAAAATATTCTCCATTAAGATTGATACACTTTTCCATGCGTTTGAACCAATTTTCGAAGCACTTTTTCCACTCTGTCTGAGGCAGCTCCAAAATATGCGTTTTGAAACAAAAAACGGCTTCTTCTGGTGTTGAAAATCGTTGACCACGCAGTTTGTTTTTGATGTACGGCAATAAAAAGAAGTCATTGGGTGCCAAATCAGAGCTGTATAGTGGATGGCCCATCTACTCGACCTTCTGGCTGGTTAAATATTCAATTGTTTGAGCAGCGGTGTGAGAGCTTGCATTGTCATGATGAAGAATGATTCGCCTCTTCTTTGAAGTTTTCCGAATTTCTCCAATGACTTCTGGCAAACAAATGGTTGTGTACCATTCAGAGTTGACCGTCTTACGTTGCTCTAACGCCACTGTTGCCACATGACCGGTAATGTCAAAGAAACAGGCAACCATTTGCTTCGATGTGCTTCTTCCGCGAACAACTTTTGTTGGATTTGGCTCGTCTTGAAAGATCCACACAGTTGATTGCTGTTTTGTTTCGGGGTCATATGCGTAGATCCATGATGTTATACACAGCCTTTGATGCACCTTTCGCAAATTTTTTCAACATTTCAATGCACCAGTCGACGCGAGCCTTCTTTTGAGCATTGGTCAGGTTATGCGTAATCCAACGGGAACAAATTTTTTTTACGGCCAAATGATCACGTAATATCTTGTTGATGCTAGTCATACTAATGCCCAAAGATGCCTCAATCTCACGGTATGTCACATGACGATCTTGTTTAATCAGTTCACGCACAGCATCGATGTTTTCAGGCACAACGACAGATTTTGGACGGCCTTTACGGATTTCGTCCTGGAATGAACATCGGCCACGTTTGAATTCATTATACCAGTTTTTACAGTGCTGTAGGATGGAGCTTCATCGCTATATAATGTATTAAGTTCATTGATGCACTCTTGTCGTGATAATCCACGTCGAAAGTTATGAAAAATAATTACACGAAAGTGTTCACGGGTCAATTCCATTTTTTACTAGGGAATGCACTTTTCAATTAACTGCAAACAACACTAATCCCACTCAAATGACAAAATGTTGTGGTTGAGGTTATGTTCAACAATGTAAAGTTTACACCGGAAATGTCAGCTGACGCCTGGAAACAGTCAGTGTTGCCAAGGCCAGAAATATAAATAGCAAGCCTCGTATACCTGCATAATTTCTGTCTGAATTGTCTTTGTAAAGGACCATTCTTTATAATAATAATGGTAAGGGCCTTAAGTAGCAGCTGTGTAACATTCCAATATATGTTCATGGGTCACTGTATAACTGAAAATATTGGATGACTTCTGTAGTCGTCCAGTTGTCTTTATGGACTTTTGAGGGATTGTTTTTGACGCCGAAATAAAGATAAGCCCGAAGGAAAATCTTTAGTCGGATTTTTTTAGAGGTTTGGCCTTTTTTTGTATAACGTGACTAGGCTATTCGCAAAAATCTGTAAGTAAACTTTGCACTACCTTTCTTATTTAATTAGACTTCATATATTACGTATAAATATATAAAATGTAACTCTTGTCGTTCTCTGAGCTACCCTTGGAATGTTAAACTATTATGTTGTGCAGTCATTCTAAATTTTCTGAACCCTCCGGATCTGCTAACAACTTCATTACAAGATTATGTTTCAAACTGGAAATATGAATTTAATTTATTATTTTGTTTGTTCTAAAATGATTTCTTAAAGAAAATTCATTTCATGTCAAAAGTCATTCAACTGAGCAAGATTCTTCGTAGCTTAAATAAAAACGCGCTGCAAAGATTTATAGCAATCTAAGCTGTCGGTTTGCACTTACCTCATCCTGCAAGAAAATAAGAGAAAATCTCAATAAATGAATGTTTTCCAATCTTTCTTAGCTACGATGACAAGACAGTTCTTGTACTGTTTATTTCTTAACAGTAGTCTAATTGGTAATACAAGAATTAAAACCTAAGAACAGCGATGGGTATTATCTAGATACAAAGTATCTAGATACTGTATCTAGATACGATAATTATATCTTGTGTCTGAATCTAGATACAATTATGAAAATGAATCTTGTATCTGTAACTAGATACATTACAGCTGTATCTTTAATGGCAGATGTATCTTTACTTAGATATTAGAAAATTTCGTAGTTTTGTAAACAGTTTAACTTTTAGACCTGCTTTTGTCATCTCTTTCTAGGTAACGATAATTTATGGCAATAAATTTTGTAAATTCTCTTCATAAACGGGTCTTAACAAAAATTTATTTTTTAATTTAGGTTGTCGTTTAGAAATTTCTAGTTTCCTTGAAGTAAGCTATATTCAGTGATTAGTATCTAGATATTGTATCTAGTTACGATAATTACATCTTGTATCCGAATCTAGATATAATTATGAAAATGTACCTTGTGTCTGTTACTAGATACAATAAACATTTGTTTATCTATATCTGTATCTAGATAAAATATTGTATCTTACCCATCACTGCCTAAGGATATTGTTCATGTCAGTAAGGTAAAAGATAAAACGCTTTCTTTATTCTAATCTTACAAGAAGACTGAGTTAGTTAAAGAGGGTTATAGAATGAAACAGAATATTCCAAACAGTATGAAATTTATTTGAAATTATAGACAATATATTTAATTTAATTCCTAATGCTGATAAGGTTCATATACGCCTTTTCTGCCAACTTGGCGAAGCTTCTTTCTTAGATGGCTCATTAGAGCTGGACCATTATTTTCTGACACTTTTCGAGCTGTGGTTTGCATTATCCGACGAAACGAATTTAAATTTTTAGCAGGCGTTTTTTTTTGGAATATTCGCTTTTTAGTAATGCCCAATACTTTTCAATGGGTCGAACCTGAGGTGCATTTGGAGCATTATTTACTTTTGTTACAAAATCCACATTGTTTTCTTTAAGAAATTCTGTACATTGTACAGCACAATGGCATGTTGCCATATCCGGCCAAAAAAGGACATCTCTATTTTTGATAAATGGAAGTCTTTTGCTTAAACACTCCTATAATATGTTTTCCAATTCATAGTCCCAGCAAATATATAAGGTTTCGAAACGTTACCATATTCATCCATTGGCCTGCCATATCAAGAATTTTTTAAAGAATTTCTTCTTAGGTTTGAATTTTTTTCGGGCGACACATCCTCACTTGAAGTACAATGATATTATTTTTTACCAGGCACATCATTTGGATCAACTGCGCAATACGTTTCATCATCCATAATAATTATTTTTCCACTTCTAACAGGAGCCAATTTTTCTACAATTTTTCTACAAGCTGTTTTCGCTCTCGAATTCTGGTCATTGATGTAATGAGGAACGCTTTTGCATACATGTGACTTAATTTCAGCTTTATTTACTTTCACTTCATGTAAATACGAAGGAGATATTTTCAAAATGGCAGCCGCTTTTCTCTCAGACATGTTCAGGTTCTTTTTATACAGTGCTTTAACACAATCCGTTAACTTCTTATTCTTTAGCAATATTGGACGTCCCCCTCCCGATTTGTAAATTGCAGATCGACGTACCTTATATCGCGATAAAACATTGTATATAGTTCTTCTGGCTATCCCTTCCTTTATAAAATGTGCAACTACGTTTTTCTTTTTCCTGTTCGCACATGTTCAAAATAGTGGCAAATTCTTTTTGCAAGTTCTTGATTTTGAATTGTTCTCATTATCGTATGCGTAGTTGTAGCTTTACTAAACTTATTTCACGTGAACACTATGAGTAAGTAATGTCAACTAAATTATGATTTGACATTTACATTTAGAGGTTATATTAAAAATTATTTATGAAAAAGTGTGCCAGGAGTTACCGAGCATACTCTATTACAGTGCTCTACTGAATATCGCTGAACTTTCTCATGTCAATTAAGGAATCTGTAAACAAATCAAATTTCTAGTAGGGAAGCTACGAATTGATTGAAAAAACCTTTAGTTGGACTCCTAAAGTTGCATCTTGATCCAAAAACACAAGTAGCAATTTCAAACTGATTGCTCTCAATTTGAGATTAATTGTTCTCAATTTAAAATTGAAAAGATATAGAATTTAGGAATCTATTCTATTTCATTTTGTCTCCTAGCGCTTATATGCTTTTGCAGCGTCATATCGGCTGGTATGGAATGTCCACATGGTTCATTTTATCGGTTTCTTGTCAATCGTCTGCCTTTCTTCTTCAAAACTTTCCTGCTTTAATCATTTGACATGCTGTCATTTCCCAAATGTGTCCCATCCGCAGTAGTTGTCAATCTTCCAGTTTCCTCGTGATTTTTATTTGTTCAATCTTTACTCCTATTTATACTTTCATTTTTCCATATATTTGATTTTGTTTTAATTATCGTGCTTCCTCTCATGTTCTTTTCTATTGGCCATGCTGAACCGTATAGTTAATACAGATTGTCCTAGAAAACCGTAGACACACCACAAATTTTTAGAGTCAAAGTATGTCGATTGAATCAAACTTACCTATATACCAGAATGACCCGTGAGGGGCCCTCAAAGTCTTTAAAAAAATTTTGTTTTTTTCAAACAACTAAAAGAGGCTTTGTTGGATTTCAATAAGATTTGCGATGTAAATATCCTCGTGTTAGAAACATTAGACCGTGTAAAAAAGTGTTTGAGATTAGATCTCAGTGATGTTGGTTTAGAGACAAGTGAGAAGACTATGCCACCGGCTTCCGAGCATAATTAGTATTAAAATCTAATTTGGCATTTGATTTCTGGAAAAAATCTTTAACAATCTTTAACTGGAATTTCTTGTTAGACTATTCCTTTATATTTAAATTTTACTGGTTCAGACTATTTCATTTGGCCTGTAACCATTGTTATTTTAGTTTTCTTCGTATTAATGTCCATGCTCAATCTTTCTGCCGTTTTCTCATGTATGTATTCTGTACTGTACTTGTTCAGCTTTTTTACAGAATAGAAAGATGCCCTAGGCATATAATACATAGACACTGTAAGGCCTCAAAATGATTTCCATATTTCTTTGAAATTTCATTTGATTCCTATATCAATGTTCCATTTCTGTCCTGTATCTTTGATTTATTTTCTGTATCCCATCATCCCTTAACCATTTCAGTATTAGCCAAGAGTTCTTTTTATTTCTTTCATAATTTATATCTATTTCTTTTCAAAACCTTTCCCCAACTTTCTATTCTGCTTTACTCTTTTTAATTTATCATCACCCATTCTTGTTCTCAAACTTCCTACTATTAGGGTAAAGTCAGGAAAGTTAGACCACTTTTTGAAAAACTGAACACGAACTCTTAATTTTACAACATTCACTTTTCGATAAATAATAAAAACGTAATTAAACTCTTGTACTACAAACTAAAACTAATATTTGGAATATATGATTACATGGTAAGATGCAAAAACAAAAATATATTATTGTAACAACGGTCCAACTGTCCTCCGCATTAGAGGAGAGTCAAACCACCTTCAGTTGGAGACAAACCAACAGAATGTTACTTCTTTTTCTTCGTGATCGTAGTTCGTACATCTTTCATGCAGCCACCGTTTGCACAAAATACACTGAATTCACTCGTTTTTCGGAAATCTTCGCCGCATCCAACACACTCATTCTCATAATCGCTAAGTCGTTCTTCTTCTTCAGAATTATCCAGAACTACTTCTTTAGATTCTGACGAAAAGGAGGCCTTCTTCTGGTTTTTAGACGGCTGTCTTCTTTTATTGTTTTGTCTCTTAGTTTTTAATTGCTTGGTGATGCATTTATCTGAAAACAGAACACCAGTTATTTGTCGGCGAGCTCTTTTCGCCGCGAGAGTAATAACAGGCATTGGTGAAACCAAATCTAGCGCTTTTCATAGGCTAATGTCAAGCACCGAACTAGATTTTTTGGAGTCCTATTCTGTGCAATCTGAACTCCAAATGGGCCTGGTTCCGATGAATCTGCCCGTTGCTCAAGTGGTTGTTGTTCAATGAGTTTCGTCGGATCTTGCACTTAGAACGCATGGTAGGGAATTGCACTTGGAGTGAAGGGTAATATTTTGGTTGCTTTGAAGCCTGACATTGCATTTTGAACGATTGCAGATCTGCCCCAAGCATCGGCCAATAGCCTTCTAAAATGTAACCTATTCAACTTCCGATTTGCCTGATTTTTTATGAAGTACCTACATGCATCATAATAGTGCCCTTTGAGAGATTTAAAGAAGCTTCTATCTAAGGGTTGTAGAAAGTGCGTCGTATGCGGAGGAAAACAGAAAAGTATTATTTCATGTTTTTCTGCCAATTTAAGGGTCTCGATATTTGTAGTATGAGATGAATGTCCATCGGTTAAAATTCTCTCTCAAGTTCTTTAAAATACTTTTGTACAATCTCTCTGAACATTCCTAGAGCACGGGCAACAGAGACGTTCTCAGATGTTCGCACTGCAATATCAGGTCTTCTTCTCCAGAAAGAAGCCAACCACTTATTGCCCGCTTTGCCTAAAAATAAATACAAAGTGGTGAAAAGAGTTTAGAAATATAGGAAGCTTTTTTATTATTTATCTACTTCTTGGAAACATTTGTTCCTTTTTGCTGTTTTTTAGGATACGCCAGACTTGCTTTTTGTAAGAACAAAACATAATTCTTCTCTTATACTTCTTACATTTGTATTATCTTCCAAATTGTAGGTTGTTGTTTACCCATAGACCTTATCCTTCGATTTTTATTTTTTCCAATCCTCCCCCTCCAATCTTCTATTATTATCGATACCTGTAAATAATAAATACAAAACCTTCTGTGCAAAACTACGAACTGATTGAATAAACCTTTAGTGGGCGTTAAAAGTAGTATTTTGAGACAAAAACATTGGAAATTTTGGTATAGTGCTGAAGCCTTCTAACCAATCAGTTGCTGTATAACTAATTAAATACCATTAGACTTCAAATCTGAAAGTCCAGTAAATCTGTTAATATTCGTACTAATGTCGATTTAAAACTTTCTTAAGTCAAATTGCAAGATTCTATAATCTCAATCTATAACCTTGATTTCATAATTGGTGGATTTTCAGAGGTCTCGTCTTGATATTTGCAGAATTTTTAAAACGATAAGGTACAGACGGCTGAAAGGTTTCAAATGTCTCTGAACATTTAAATGCCGTTCTATTTTTAGTTCTGTCTCTTCTAAAATGTCCATGAGCAAAACAACGGGCTTCCAATTAATACATTCTTTTAGACGTGTAAAGTTGGTAATAGGTTAGTAAGTCGATTCAAAAGAAATAGTGCGCATATTAAAAAATCCAAATGGAAATTCTGAAACTCTTTTGAAGTGAAGCAGTGGACTGCTATGAAATTGAGTTCAAGGTAGATACTATAAAAGTATATTGGCAAATGTGTATTTTTACTGATTGAATCTAAAGTTTCCTTTATTGCTTTGAAGGCTCACTGCCGTTACCATTGAGGGCTTGGTCTATTTATGCTTCTTCTATCCATATCAAAGGTTCATTTAAATATATTTGGCTAGGTTTTATTTTGACAGTGATACTGAGAATTTGAGGTTTTTTCTCAAATTTCTGTTTTCGTCGATACTTCCTATAGCTTGCCATTAATCTGAGCAATCTCAATTCGCTGCTTTGTATTCTAAGTATTTCTTGTGCGTTTTACTATTGGGTAACAGAGTTTGAACTGACATAATCTTATAAAGCTTCTTCATGGTACTTGTATCTTATGTAGTATTCTTTCAGATAATTTTTTGGATACTTAAGAGTTTGCATTAGTTATTAGTTGTATCCCCTATGGTTGTGATTTTTAGTTATAGAGTAATGAAATAAGTAAAATAAAAATAAAAATTAAAAATTAAATTAAATTTCAAATGCAATTAAATGTGCGATAATGCATGGTATTACTTTAGTAGAATAATTAGATTTTGCAAAATTATATGCAGGTGTCTACAATAAAATAAATTGATGTTACTGAATAGAAAGAAGCAGGAGATAAATATTTTATCAGAAGACAATGAGTAAGTTGTAATTGTAAATGAGGGTAATATAAATTATCATACTATAGAAAGCGAATTAATTTATGTACTATATAATACATAAAGACAAGTAAAGCATCTGCATCTGATGGATGCCTATTGGAAAGCTAAATTAATGTTAAAGTCGATACTTCTTTTCAAGTGTCATTACAGTGCATACCGATGTAATTGTATAATTAGGTGCTGGTGTCCAGCAGGGCAAGCTACCTGTGTTGTACCAAGCCACTCCCAGCAGCCATTGTGGTTGCTTCTCCAGAATACTAATCACCTGATAAACAAGGTACTGGGGTGATGGTACTAGTGTTGTGTAAGTACAGTTTGTTTTAAGTCGGCTTTCTGTTTCAATCCTTAAAAATAGTCAGAGCTGGGAATTCGAATTTATTCACACATTGGAAATACCAGTGAAAGTGATTTGATTTAAAATGAAAGGCTTTCCAAAGATAGTGTGATGTTCAATACCATTTTTTTTTTTTGTTAAAAGTGGCTTTAGTTTTTTCAGTTGCTTAAAAACTGGTAAGACAAAGTTACATCAATTAAGTGAAATAACGTTCCCACTTCAAAAAAAGCATGAAAAGTTCTGAAAAAGTAATCTAGCTCGTTAGATTCAGCTTTACAGCTTTTTCTTTTAATTTGATTAGGCTTAACGACAGATTGACAGTTAAAAAATAAGTAAAACGTTAAATAAAACTTCTAATGAGTAGAGATTAATGGTTTACCTTTTGATATTATAATTCAAAATAAACTAACAATTGCTTAAGAGCCAATCATCGCATCGTACATGGGAATTAATCAGTTGCTTACCTAGTAGAGAATAAATATCTTCTGATATATCTTACTGTATGCAGGTGACACTAACCTCACAGTGTTAGCAGTATGTCATAATGCCAAGCTAATCAGGATTGGTATTTCATAAATCCGGGCTAACAACTCGCCTACAACTAATTATTATTTATGTTGACCAGTGGATATTGCGTTCCCACAATCAGCTACGGAAACTGGCGTATGACAGTTAAAAATAGTCGAATATGTGGAACGTGGAATAAAAGTAATAATCCAGGATGAACAAGTCGACATGAAGGAAAAGAGTTGTTATGTATGTAATTGATTAGCTGGAAGCTACTTTAAGTTTACGTCTTATTTACTTGTGGAATACGCGTTTTGACAAGATCATAGAGAATGATTCATTTTAATTTAACATTTTAATTAGATAGATATTAGCTTTTGTTTAACAAAAAAGTTAAATAAAAATCTTTTATAAATTAATTAATTCGAGGTGGTCTTCATTGATTGAATTTAATTATAATGTGTAGTTTGATTTGAAAGATAAATTTATTATTTGAATAAAAATTGTTTTAATTTGTTTTTTAAGCTAATACTTTTCTGTTTAGAAAATGCATATGTCTAGTACTTCCTAGTAACCTGTTTACTTTTGTATTTATAAAACTTTTCCTTTCCTACATTTTAAGTATTCAATTTTCTTTCTACTATCCTGTTAAAAGTTATAAAAGGATTATTTCCTTAAATAACTTATTCATGCACTACATTTAGTGGCAAAATAGAAAAAAAAAACAGAAATGGAAAAAGTGCAATTGCGCTCAAAACAAAACCGAATTAGATGGAAGTTCTACTAAGATCTTTAAAGGGCCTATTCTTATAAGCAACCCAAATAACTATCTAGTGATTTGAAAGACTTTCAGGATTTTGGCGCATTTTTAGATTTGACAATAATTTTTTTGTTTAGCCGATAATTTGCCCCAGGTCATTCTAATATGCCAAATTTCATCCTCTTGCCTCTTTTCGTTTTGCCCTTATTTTGAAATCTCCCTAAGGCTGGTAGCTCAGTAAAAATAGAGGAGATCGACATGGAAATAAATGTCGGCAAACATTTTATGGTTTTAATCAGTTCATTGGGCGTCTAACAGAAGTATCCTCGGTTTTCACGGTCCCTTCCTCGTGGTAAGCTACTGCTAAAATTGGAAACACACTATTGATGCCTTTTCAAAAAAATCACGAATGAAGACTTACAAAAACAGCAGGGTACGAGAACATGGTTTGCATGCTACTCAACACAGAACAAACTCTGGATACTTTCAAATCTCGACATGTGTACTTGGTCAGATTTAAGACTTGAACTACTCCTTGAACGCAGAATTTGATGACCTACAATTATTATCCTATACGTTTTTTCATTTGGAGTAGGCGTTTCCGTCGTTATTCGACCGTCGATTTTGTTCATACCACTTGACCAAATTATAAAGTTGTGGTACTCATTCGACTCAAAATTTAATGGCTTTCAATTCTTATATGAAGTTTTTGCTAGGAAGTCTCGTTTAGGAGTTATAAGCAAAAACTGAAAAAAGTCCGAAAGTTTCGGGATTTTTTGATGCCCCCACGTTAGCTTACCACGAGGAACCGTGAAAGCCTAGGATACTTCTATTAGACGTCTAATAAACCGATCAAAACCATAAAACATTTGCCGACATTTCCACCTCGACCCCCTTTTAAGCTTTAATTTTGCTCGCCTGTGGCACTGAAAACGAAAAACAAATTTTGTGCAGTAATGTTTGCACATATGATTCCTATGGAAATGAGTACGCCAAACTATGTTTCGATATCTCCACTGTTCCTAACCTATCCCACACAAATGGCTATAGAATCGAATTCAACGTTGGTTGTGGTCAACGCAGTATTTCGATCTGCGTCTTCCGCTTTTTATTACCAGAGGGTAGTGACGTTCTGAGGTTCCTATTAGATCCCAGTGGAATTATATACCCAAGAATCACCAAAATTGCCCTGTTAATTTTTGTGATCCAACAAACAACCAATCTTGGCAAAAAAGCCATTTTAACTCTTTGGTGTTTGTTCTCCAAATCTACGGCAGAAAATGAAAACAATCAGAATACAGAACTACGAACAAACAGCTTCTGTAAAGTTTCTATTTCATGCCACTTAGGTTTTGGTAATGAGCTTGTCAAATGATTAAAAGTGACTTTTTTTTGGCTCAAAGACTATTGGGTCGATTTCCATTGTTCTTGCACTAGGACCTCATAAGAACGATGCCCTGTCACGCCGCTTCTCGGCAAGATAGGCAGAAAATATGCCTACCTAAATCTTAGTGCCGGAAATCGAGGAATTCGAGAGAGGCGCTAATTTGGACAACCCCTGTCGTTGTTTTTAGCATGCTCAGGTCAGTAAGTCTTCATGCGGGATACGTGAGGTAAGAGTTTTTAAATTTTTTTTAATTCTTAACAGACAGTTAAGAAAATAAAAACACTATTACTAAAAAACGGTCGTTATGAAGGTCTCGCTCTATGGCTGCACAGCTCAAGTAAAAAACAGATAAATTACCCTAAAGTTTATATTTGAAATAAAAAAAGAACTAAAGGAACATTTTATTTTTATAGTACTTGTTATATCAGTAAACAATAGGACACTGCTCTGAAGTAATTACAAATTTGTTCTATTATTACACTTTTTATATACACCAAGGTATAGCTACTTCAGCCAGGATATCTAAATTTATAGCATTCATAATGATTAACAGCTTAGTAATAAAACGATTGATTAATAAATATATTTGAGCCATTTGTAATAATTTATATACCTACCAGGATATTGCATTACTGCATCCGTTGAAATTCACCTTGCTTTTGCTGAAAGGTTAATCGCAACTTACAGATTTGAAAAGGAAGCATAATTAGACTAGAAATACAGGAAAACCGTTAGAAATATCGAATTTTTGTTAAATATAATCTAAATATATCGAGTTATTATTTTTTATTTCGACTTAGTTTACGCAATTTATAGTTAAAATCATTGCAATGATAGATCATTTAAATACCTTACGAGCAAGTTATAAATTTTCTGTGTCTAATAGGCAATTTCCAACAAACTTTATGGTTACTTTTTTCCAGTAGAATGCGCAGACGATTTAATGAGTTTAATTTATTTACTATTATTTTGTAAAAAAAATATTATATGGTGCTCGCTTTTGATATTTTTTAATATGGAGATCTTGCCTATTTTTAGAGTTCCAGTATTAATTAAATTACTTAGAGAAGAATTTGTAATGCCTTGCACGATAATATGGTAAAAGAAGAATTCAGTTACCTATCTTATTTGATTCAAAGCTTTGTGCATCACAGGCATATTCACATCAAAGGTAATTTTAGATTGGTTACAAATTCAAAATCCTTGTTTTTTTTTAAATCATTATATTTAGAGACTATTACTATCTGATTTACGCAAAATATAAAGATAACACAGTAGAGCAAGCCTCTTAAAGTAATTACAGGTGTGATCGCCTGCGGTGGACACCGATCGGGCTTCACCTTCTTTGGTAATTGGTCAGGCCATCTGCGACGATACACTTGCAGGATTCACCATCTATTAACCTTCTTACCCTTTCACGATCTAACATGAGGTCTGGCTTTGCCTTCTTTTAACCTTCAAAGAGGTAAATACAAACTGGTCTATGGTCATACGTTACCCTCCATTAATCTATTTAATAGAACTAAAGATTTACACAAATCAGAATTCACCAGTCAACGAGCCACCTACTGTGACTCAAGATGGGGCTTTGCTCTACTTTTACCTTAAGAGAGCTGAATACAGACATTGTTTGCTCTGTGACTACCAACGGGCTACCTGCGATGTCATAAATTTGGGTTTCGCCTTCTCTTAATCTTCAAAGAACTAAATACGAACACGGGACGAATTACGCTCTCCTACGAGCCCCTGCAGTGACCTAAGGCCTGGGTTCGCTCTCCTAAGAGAGATCGAGCTTTGTCATCTTTTAACATTTAGAGAGTTAAATACAAAAACAAGTCGGGCTGAGCCCTTCTACAGGTTCATTAATCTTCTTAACCCTTAAAGTTCGACTTTTTATTAAAACAGACATTTGCTTTGCATTTGGAACGAAACACAAACGTCAAACTAGAACATGAAGGATATTTGCACGGTCCTCTTGTATGCTTCCATTCCGGCTAATGCTAATGTTAAATCGTTTAGAACATTCTTTGATGGTAATTGTTCTTTCATTCCAGTGCTAGGTCGTTCTCGTTTAATGCTTTTTTTGCCGATGATACATAAACAAGGTGCAACTTCAATCCGAAATTGTTTTTGATTGGAAGGCTTAGCAATTTTTGCTAAACATACTCGTTTATATAATAACCACGCATTTATAACAGCTAAATTTATTAGATGATAGAATATCCTAAAATACCATTTCTTTGATCGTGGCTTGATTCTGTGCCTTCCAATATGCCTGTCAAGCAAATCTATCTCACTCATCTGCTTGTTATAAACCTCAACAATCTGGGGACAGCTCACATGCAGATGAGGTTTTTGATTCCTCTCATATCTTCTACCTGTGATTTGAGGTTTTTGCCCAACAAAAAAAGAAATTAAATTAACTATTTTATTGTCTTTCCAAGCTATATTTGATATTTCGACAGAATCTATAGTCGCAGTATACTCCATATTAGCTTCTGACGGATGCTTTCTATCAGGTATTTGATTTTGCCTGATAGTGATAAAGACAATATTCCTTCTTTGGGGTTTATTCTGGACATATTGTTTCCGATGATATCGAACCTTTGTGGCACATATATGTTCGTCTATAGCTAAACTTTCTTCCGTAGGTACAGTTACAAACCGATTCCGAAGAAATTCGATAATAGGTCTTATTTTATATAATATATCGAAACCTGTTCACTTGGAGTCTTTTCACTGGCATTGTTATTGAAATGAAGCTAGCTTTTGATTTTTTCGAATTGATTTAGCAAAAACACAGTTTATATAAAACCATTACCCATGATGCCCCTCAATAATCACGTATGTTTGCGCTATACGAAACTGATATCAAGATACATATACCAACATATTTTTTTCAATAATTGGTCTTGGAAGAAATACTGGAAAAACTGATCAGGCGTTTTTAAGTCAGCAACTTCATTCGGACGTACATTTATTCCTTTGAAAGCTATCTACTAACCGAAAGTTACTGTTTCTCCAAATAATTCTTGATCTGGGAGTATTCTTATTTTTTTTATTAAAACTGGAAAAGCATCGCTCAGAATATTTACGTTATCAGGATCAACATTTAAATTTTGATTCTGCACAAAATATCATTCGTCAGAAGAAAAATCTTCAAAAATACCACGATTTACCATAGGATCGTCAACATCGTCACCTTCACTATCGTCAAGTTCCAACTCGTCTTCACTCCCAAGAGGTATCTCAAGCTCCTGTAACAGCTCTTCTTTAGTTAACGGCTTCTTTCTTAGAAATTTGTTTTACCATTTACTGATTTTTCATATCTAAAACGACAACACGGATTGCATTAATCATGCGCGTTGTTGCATGTACAAAATGCCCTAACAAAGTAAATGTGTATGTTTATCAGACAGCTAAAGTAATAAAATAAGATTTACTTACATGTCTTGAAGCATTAGAATTTTTCCAAGCAAGTCTATACACATTGGATAAGTTTCTACTCTACTTTCACTAACCAATAAAGCTTTTTTAAAAATTGAAACAAGTATAGCTTCATTTGATATTCATAAGAGGAAAAAAACCAAGATCGGTTGCCATGGTAATTAGAGAATGTTTAAGTTTAATAAAGAGAGCAGAAACCTTTCCATTATGCACAAAACAGCAGACACACCACCATTTTGAAATAATTTAAAAATATGAATTTAATGCTTGACGAACATTTCTTTGAATTTGGGAAATTCAACACATTGTTACACATGAACAGATATCAGTTGGGTACAGCAATAACAGATGTCACCGCAGGCACAAATTTGTCACGTATCGTGTATGAGACACCATGCGTTTAAAGGTTAAGGGAACTAAATATAAATACGCATCGGGCTGCATCCGTGAACAGCCCACTTTTAGAGGTCGGGCTTGCTTTCCTTTAATCTTAAACGAGTTGAATACGAAACCTGCGGTTGCCCAAGATCGGATTTTGTTCTCTTCAAACTTCAAGAGAGCTACATGGGATAGCCATGTTCACATGTTAAGCAACGCGTACTTAATCCTAAATAATTTAACGTTAACTCAGAATAAATACAGCGTGGGTACTGCTGTAAAGCGAAAGAAAAAAACACTTGGGTAGTAATTCAAAAATATGTTGTTTGAGTCATAAATGGTAAAAAAGCATAATATTAGATATAATATAGATCTATGTTTCTCAAAATTTTAGAAGTTCCATTAATCAGTTTCAGCGTGACTTAAAAAATTTTCAATCTAAGGGAAGAAATCTAAAATAAAAACAGGATTAAGAAGCATTTAAAATTGATCAGTAAGTCTAGCTGACAGAACGAAAATCTCCCATTAAGCAAAACTATGTCTCCTTTATCTACTGAATAAAAGATCAGTTGGTCTTTTCTGTTGGTTTGCTAGAAGATCTGATCCACAAGCTAGACACTTAAGAATATTTGATTTTGAGTTTTATTCAGTGATTAAATAAAGATTCAAGAATTTCCAAACTGTGGTCATATTTTGCTAACGCTACTTTTTTTTGTTTTGACAAGTAAATATCAAGTTATAAATCAAACGTCTTATACAATAATTTCTATAGAAAAGAAATGAGTACAACTTTGCCAAAATGTTTGTGATTTGGAATCGTCAGCTTTTCTTCAGTAAGTATGGAGAAAGAGCTATGTAAACCTAAACTGAGCTAATCTAAATATGGACTTTTATTTGGGGCTTTTCCAATAAATTTTTACGAGATATTAAAGCGTTTATAAAATTTGGAAATAAAATTCTATAACTAAAAACCCAAAAGGGAGAAGATAATAAAGGTTGCGTGATTTAGAAGACTATGTAGAAGAAAAGAGTTTGTGTAAAATAGAAAACTGAGTATAAATCATATACATTAGTCAAGTTTTGTTTAATTTGTTCTTATTTTCTTATCTTTTACTGTCTTTCCAAAACCAGAAACAGAGTGTTCTATTACATGGCATATAGTTAATTTGGATGTGATTCATTTGATATATAACTATCCAAAAAAAATTGACGTCGTATCCTTTTAGTGTCTTATAACTATAACTATTTGCTTGTAAAACATAAGGAAAGTTTACTGGCAAGGGCTCGAATTCAGATAAGGACTTTTGGCAAAAACTGATGAATTTTCTTTCGCTTTATCGCTATTGAAGTCTAAAAAACAAGTTAATTCATTTTTTTATTTGGGAAACTAGCATGTGTCTTGTAGTTAGTCATCTGGATGTACAGTTATAATGCACCAAACCGATTCCTTTGTGCTATATTACGTGATAATGAGTTAAATTAGTAGTGGAAGTGGGTTTAAAAGGAATGTAAAGTATGTTATAGGCTACTAAATATCTTTTTGCTTCGTGTTTATGGATATCGGTATATAGAGAGTATTTCGAAACTGGATAAAAATTCCAATACAAGATAGTCAGTTTCCTTCTTCTTGGTATAGTCTACAAAGTTCCTGGATACTCCAAAAACCAATTCGATTTCTTGAATTCACGCCTGTATTAAAGTTTTATCCTCTGAAGAATCCTGAAATAATAATTTTTAAATAGTTTTTCATGAGAAACTTTAACCCAAAACTTGAAGATTTACTACCAACTATTATTTTATGCTTGTAGCATATTTTAAAACATTTCTAATTTTTGAATTGCCGAATTGAAAGTTTTTTTACTTAAAAACTGATAGAAATAAGAATATTTCAGGATACATCTTGAGACCCTTTTGGCTATACTCTAGAAATCGTTACTTTAAGAGAAAGCGATTTTCTTTTATAAAAATTCTCACTCCTGGTAGAAGTATACTAGACTATTCTCATGCCCATTTTCTCATATCATTAATTTCATTAAACACACTAAAACAAGTTGTGTGATTTTTAGTTCTACAATAAATGGTTGATAGATTTTGTAGACTTTAGTTTCCATTTGCGATTGAAATAAATTTCTTAAGACTATTTTATTTATTTCCTGTATCTCTAATTATTTAATTAATGGAATTATTATGCATTTAATAAAACGACAAATGTTTTAATCAACAATTAATCCTAAAAAGAAAACGCACAAAATAACTGTGATAGACAGACCTATTTATACTTACCCAGACACATAAATTGTTTATACTAATTAGCAATTACGCATTGATTACAACCAGAGCATAACAAATTAAAACTGCTATCGTTGTAAATTGCAGAAAATCAACTTCTTTTACTTCAAGAACATAATTTTATGAAATGTCCACGCAAATGGTAAGAAAGAAAATATGATTTTAGATAAAAATATTTCTTTATTAATAAAATAATTTCCAAAAGTAGGTTTTATTGGTTTTTTTTAATGAAACAAATTTAAATTAATTGTTGCATCGTCTACTTAGACATTTTGGTTTTACGGATCGTTACGTTTTGATTTGTGTTTAGTTTTGCTGACAATAAACAGCCTTACTACAATGGTCAAGGTCTCTTTGATATTAGACTACTTTCATTTGTTAGCCATATTACTCATGGACTGCACTTACATTGCTATATGGTTGGCATAGTTAGAAATATTCATCAATTTGATCCCTTGAAGGTAGTAGAACATCAAACTATGTAGGACCAGTACCACAACTACTTTGAAATTCTCCCAGTTGATTATCCAGTTTCTGTGCATATCTTTACCAAGGTGCTGAATTTGAATTGGATGTTCAGAAGATTCGTCAAATTCCAACTGGTTATGACCACTCCCGTTTTAAACAGTATTTTCTATACATAGCAAAATTATTCCAGCTTATTAAACTAGCTTTTTGCGTAGAATCTCTTCTCGGACTTTTTAAATTGTTACAGTTTTAATTCTTTCGTTTTTCTGCAGAGCAAACTTCTACAGAGATTATCAACTTTTGTTCAGGAACAAATCTTTCAAATTAAAAGCTACCATTAGCATGGGTGTAAATCTTAGCCCATTAGCCAAGGGAAGCCAAGGGAGTTGCATTTGTGGTCGTTGGACTTGAATTTCAATCAAGGGCAAATTGGGAAGCTTTTGGTTGCGGAATATTTAGTAATTTAAGGATTTTAAGGTTAAAAATTCAAAGGCTTCGTTCTTGAAATCAGTGTGACCTGTCATGCACTTTCACATATTATAAATATAATGAATGTACGTTATACGCCCGTTTTAGAAACATAGCCACTATGTATCTGAAGTATTAAAGTTTTTAGTCAAAAGTTATTTTTCTTGGACATTAACGGGTTGCTTAAAGAAATTTTGATTTACCGATTGTATTGCTCTTAATTATTCATTCTTGTCATACTTTTGGACAGGTTTCATTCCTAAGATTGGTAGAGTCACGATTTTGTGTGAATTGTCTTGCTTAATCTTTCAATATTTCACCTGCAAGTGTTAAATATTATTTCTTTATTCGTCTACTTGTTTTTTTAAAAAAATTATCTTCTGTTTTACAAAAATGAAATTGTACATCAAACTCTGTTTCCTGGAATTTGTAGGTAGCTTCACCATATATGAACTTTTTTGGACAGATATCTCAAAGACATATAGAAGCTTTTGGAAGAATTTCTAGCACGTAACGTATTACATTTTACACAAACTTAAGAGGATGGTTGCCTAGTAAACTAACAAGATGTAATGATTAGGCAATACGAGTGTATGCGAGATAATCTATGAAACTGTAAACACCATGATATGGACTATTACCTAATGTTGTATTCTTTATTTCCGCGTAAGAAATGAACAAATCTGCTGTATCTAGATCTAGGAAATATTGGAAACACTTAAACGAGAAAAAGATTTTATTTATTTGGAGAAAAAGTATGCTAAAAAATTACGGCTCAGGCATAGTTTTCACCTAGTATCTTAGCGACTACGACAGGATATATTTATGGATGGATAGCAGCTGGTGATGCACCTGTCTAATAATTAGTTAGAGGGTTTTTATTGGCAAATATCTATAATAGTTCCAGTGGCCGATCTACAATGGAACTATTTCGGCATAGTAGAAATCTTCCACTAGAACAAAAGTACACATTTTCAAGATTTCTTTCTAATTCAGAAGCTTTACATCATTCCAAACGCAGAAATCAATAGCTTGGAAGTTTTTGCAATCACAATCAAAAAACATAAAAATAATCTGGGCAAACAACATGTTGGCAGAAAACGTTCGTAACTTTTAGTTTTTAATAATACATATTTAAAGGGCATAATATTATTCATTTGTTTGATCAGGAACCTAAAAGTTTTACCAATTACGCATAATCTAAAAAAACTGAGAATGATACTAGTGAGAATTTGATATTCTAGTACTGATGCAAAAAGGATCCCACAGAGGAACTTACTTTTTTGAGTTCACCCTACTTCTTTATCTAATGTTACTAAATTTTTATGCCGTGCTGTTTGTTGTTTTGTTACCAAACAAGAATAGTTAATGAATCGCAGCTTTCACTAAATGAACTATTTTTGACCACCTGGTACAGCTTGAAATATTAGTAACGCTTTTCTCATTGAAACTAAAAAGTTCTAATATGAAACTAAGCAATTTATAACTTCACTAAGCAGAGGTTTTGCAAGAAAGATGTATTAGAAGTAAACAAATATTTGTTTGATTGTCATGGTTGACATCAAACATGGTTATCAGACCTTTTTTTATGTCCTAGCAAATTCAAACTAGTTTACATCTAGAGTTTTGGTAACGCTAAGAAACGTCTTCTCCAGTGGAATGATATTTTAGTGATGAAACAGAAAATCACAAATGGATGTATGCAGACGTGGACGTCATGTATGGTGAATGGATGAATGAATAGAATTTACACGAAGCAGACGGACCACAACCATCCGTTGACTAATGATAACTGTTGTAACGAGTTCGAGATACAACTTTATAGTCGCTGGTCGATTGGTGTTATGTCCAATAAACGACCTGTGACCTCTGAGCCCATAGCGTCCAAACGGGTGGTTGTAGTGTTGAAGTCAGTCTGAGAGCCGGTTGTTTTCGTGAAGCTCGCACATGGCCTAGAATCTCTCTATACCAAATAAATGTCATAAAGTTTCAAACACTAGGAAAGTCAATTGTAAATAATAAATAATAAATACTAAAATAAAAAATTATAAATTATAAAAAAAGGAAAGTTGTGTGAAGAGCCAGTTTCAATCGATCAATCTCTAACTGACATATACCTTTTTGACCAAACCAGTTCAACAGAACAAGCAATTGCTATTGGGTTTGTGTCGAAAACTTCTATGCAGAATTTTCTGAATATGAGCATTCCTTCAAATCTGTAAATAAATAAAATAAAGTAGCATCCCCTTATTGAATTCTTCTACTCTCAAGATATTTTTGTGGACAGCTCGACTATCAATTTTTATAAAAACAATGCAAGATGAGTGTCACACATTGATGAAGAACGTCACCGTCTTTGCGTCTCCTCGTTCACATTACGACTCAGAATCATTCTTTGTTTGTCAGAGATATAGTGTTTGAAGATTTTATGCATCGTTTTTGCTTTATTCATACAGAATAGACAAACAAGTAGAAAATCAAAAAGGAAGCTCTGGAAACCAAGACTATGCATTATGACAATATGTGATATGAGCAACACGTTGAAACTTGGAAGTTCCTTGTTGCAAATGAATTTATTTTCTTTACAGTTTTGACTTTTAAGTTTCGATTGTTTAAAGCCGATTTGCTCTGTAATCATATCAAGATGAAGTGCAACTGAAGTTTCAGTGTTACTGAAATAATTTCTGGTAGTGCAGATATGGTTTGACTTTTATGGGAATACTGATTTCTTCTAGGCTACCACACCCTTTACAGGACTTGATGATTTATTTGAATTGGTGAGAGTAGCGACTGTTGTTTCCTGTCATTCCTTCTTCTGCGTTAGAGCGTTTTTGTCGTTTCATTGCTTCTTTTACTGCACACTCCATTTCAACTGTAGAATTGTGTACAATCGTAACTTGTCAAAAATATCTTTATAACTAGACGGCACTGTAGAGATCAAAGTTCTAATTAAATTAAAGTTTATTTTGAATGTTTGCTTTGACCTGGACAAAGTGTAGATAAAGGTCTTTTTTGGAGTGGATACATGCTGAATTTTGTGTATTATTTGGTTCTTCTTTAGCTTAAACTTGATGTCGGAGAGAACACGAGCAAAATAAATGCTAATTAATTACTAAATCTGTGTATATATTACTTCAACTTAAAGTACATTAAGTAAGACGTTTTTACCAATTGGTAGCCAAGCTGTTCGGATAGAAGCTTATCATTGTCATCGAACCTGAGTTAACTGTAGGCATTCCTTCCATCTTCATCCAACTCAGCGTACAAAAGCCAGCTTACAAAACAGAAAAGAAAAATCTTGCTTTAAAATATTTTTATACTTATCCTTAAAAGTTTATTTGATATTTCTTCCTGTCACACTTAGGTAGATTATCAAGAAATGGAGCCCATTATGAATAATTCTAATTAGTATGCAGAGATGATACTTTTGAGGCGCTATAAAACTAGAAATTAGATTAGTTAGAAAATAACAAAAGCCATAATTTTGTGTAATATTTTGAAAGATTTTTTGGAAAGTGATTAGTGATTAAATTTTAGCAACTTACAAATAAACTGAGAAATTCTCATTTTCTCAAATCTTCATTAGTCGCAAGAGTTACTTCATTACCACTCGTTATGATTCATAACTGTTTAGTAATTCTGGAAACATCACTAATTACCGTAAATAACACGTTTACATTATTCCAGTTAAATTTTTATTCGTATTTGGGTAGGTAACCTCCTTGTTTGTGTTTGAATAATCTTTTAAAATTCGTTTATAAAATTTTGCAAATGAGAGTTCAACCTCTGCGGTAAATACGCAGCATCAACCAGCGAAGTAGAGTCATTAACTCCGGACTGTAGCTACCGTAAGACAAGTCTTAATTGTAATTACATGTTACACGAATTCCAGCTCGCCCACTCGCCTAATTTATTGGCCAGGTTCGCTGTGTCCGTCTATTATCCCGTTTCAACCCAGACAGACGCAGGGGCGTCACACAGGAGCACTACTATTAATTACTTTCTATATTATAATAATCAATTTTAAAACACCTTTCCGCCTATTCTGTGTAACGTACTGTTAAATAAAATTCTGTTTTTGTTAAGAAAGAAAGAGCTATTTGCAGTTCTTTTTGGTCGTATACGCGTATACGTGTTGAATAATACTGGCTGTAGATGCAGCTGATATTTAAATTTTTAGATATCCTAAAATTTAATTCAACTGATACGTATTATTGTAACCTCATAAATTGTAAGGTTTTAGATAAAATAGTGATATCATTAATTTGGGAGCTTGCAAAAAAATTACAACCATATCCAATGTGACTTTTATTTATTAGAGTAATATTTTTTT